>UZAN01043416.1:21894-41623 GCA_900618425.1 Echinostoma caproni
GAAACAGGACGAAACAGCTGTCCAGTGCTCTTTGTTGGTTATCACAAACATTCCCATCGCATTTGAATGCATACAAACAGTGGGGAATTAACGATCTCCCGAGGAGTGAAACCCACACCCAAGACCATCAAGAGTGCCTGGTGCCTCTGAACAATCGAATGGGCTAATCCAAGCTTGATACTCTAAATATGTCACCTGTTAGCTCTATTCGAAAGCTCCCCACAAAATCCGATCTTTCATACGCGTTTCGGGAAAACGCTTGAGAATTGCGCAGCTCACTACAAATTGAAGTTAGGCTCTCCGCTGAATGCTTGGTCGTTCTATTAGATCAAGTTATGAATCCATGGTTGAACCGCGACAAGAAGGCTCTAGAACGTTCGCAAAGGTTGGCAGCAAAATTGGTAAAAGGTCTGTATCACAAGAAATACTCCGAAAGACTGCAAGCATTGGGACTCTACTCATCTCCAGACCGCCGACTTCGGGGAGACATAATCTTGGCATATTACATACTGCATCAAATCAATCACTATTTATCTCAAAACGATCACCTCAGGGAACATCCAATAAAGTTGAAGACTCAGAACAGCCACCTTGTTTGCTGGCACCACTCGTTTGCAGTCAGTGTGTGGCGTGTGAAATTCTCTTCCATCCGATGTGGTGTGTGCTCCTACAGTTGAACTATTTAAATCGCAACTTGATAAAGCATTGGAACACTTAACATTTGGACATCCGCGAGTGATCATACATATTATCATTATTATTCTATTTGTGAAGTTATTCAAAACATTCTGTAAAAATCCCATGGGACATGATAAACTTTAGCTTTGTCAAATCGCCCATAATAAAACTTTGCCTTTGATTGTTATCTGAAGATCCACTTCTGAGCGATGTTGATTGCTATTTTTCGAATAACTCAGACGCAGTTGTGATTGTGAATTTCTCACCACGTAACCTTTTCGTTTTTCCTTTAAACACTACCGTCAAACGGTGTTTTATTCAAAAATTCGGTGAGATTTTTATCCAAGTAAGCTTTAACCACTCATTCAGAACGGAGTCATAGCTTACATGAAAGTAGAATTTTAGTCTCCTAATTTACTCGGTACTTTTCATCGGGTGATGCTCAGCTAAAACATTATCCCCTTGGAAATAAAAGAGAATGAAGAACAAGTTCGCTTTTAGTTATTCACATTCATAAAAACCGCCTATGCACTACACTAAATGCGATGGAAATGTTTGTGTTAACCGATAAAGAGCACTGAACAGCTGCCTGGGACTCGTCAGCGGTGCATACTTTTTGCGTCCCTGTCATTACTCGAATCGCGACCTTCGGGTTGGGAATTCAAACCCTTACCTCTGAGCTACAATCAATTTATGTTATCAAACTTGAATTGGCCCATTCAATTGTTAATAGGCACCAGACACTGGATGTTCTTGGGTTTACTGGCCCCTGTATCCTCGCACTAGGACAGAGTTGTTATCAAGAAATGTGTTCCTTAGGAAACTGAAAAGAAAGAGGGCAGCTCCAACGAACAGCGTCTTCTATGGTTTGATATAAAATTGTGGCAAGCTCGAACACTCCTGCGATTAGTCGTATATAGCGATTGTACTATTGAAATAAACTTCTCCCCCATACCCTTCAAGACGAGAGCGATCTAAAGTACCGTGCGGTCGACTGAATCGAAGACCCCATTTAGACCAGCTTTGGTGGAAATTGTGGATCTACGGGAGGAATGTTTGTGTTCAGTAATTTGCCCACCAGATGCCTTTGAAACCATTTTGATTCACACGCGAGCATCGTTCTCGTGCAGCAGACAATCGACGGACTATGATGCCAGAGAGCAGTTTAGAGACGGGTTTTATCAACGTCAACACTAAGGTTGGTTCCGTATCGTTGAATGTAGTTGGGGATATACCAGCTGGGCGGACGCTTTATGCCTTTTCAGTTTTCTTGTTTCCCGAGTAACCTTCACCTCAGAAGGACAACTGACATTAACTTACACTGGTTGTACAATTGGGGCAGAAGTTGTTTAGTCCAATGTGGATCAAGACCACTTGAATGGTGCCTTGCAGTGTTCTTCGTATCGTTCCAGACGGCTGAGTGAACCCGCGTATCATTGAACGTATTAGTTACCTCAACGCTCTGATCAGTGGGAATTTCAATTTTTGTTTTAAGACGAAACCAATCCTGCATAATCTCTGTGGCAGCGGTCTCCGAAACCATGTTCTGTATCTTTTTTTACTGACGGTAGCTGTTTGGATGTACGCTTGTGAATCACGACTTTGTTTGGAGTTTTTTTGAGAATAATGCACCCAGTCGAGTGGTCGGAGGAGCACTGTACAATTGTCACCTAGCTACCTCAGCATGGCCAAATTGATGGAGAACCTAGGAGGGCCAACAGATTATTGACCCATGCGCGTCACGTGACACGTACGTGTTTAAACAAACATCGTGCTTATGAGTCGAGAGACCATGTTTTGCGATGTCATGTTGCCAAGTGGTGAACAATTTTTTCCATTAAATCATTAACTCGAGGGCACCCCGGATTTTATGTCAATCAGTTAGCAACGCGGACATGATCGTAACAAACACCGTAAGTTTCCACTATCGTGTTTTTCGCCCTTGTGAGAGAAAGTGAATCAATGATTTAATATCGTATGATTCTTGCCCGGTCGGTCACCGTTCCTTCTCGTACAAAGCGTAATCGATCAAGGATAAAACGGTCTTGGTGATAAGAGCCAGACTATTTTCAATCCGTTCGTTTATCACGTTTTTTACCGAAAAAAATCGATCTGTTCCGAATGAAAGGGCGTAGCGTTTGGCCTTATCTCAACGACTGCTTGGGCCCATCGTGTCGCTACGGTTTCTACCAGGTAATTCACTAAAACGAAAACACTGCTAGGTGGAATTTGCAGCTGCGATTCGTTTACCCTTTTATCTGACCAAACTGCATTCGGTGATCACAACTCAAGCCCCCGAATGGTTTGTGCTTCTGATGCGCAAAGCCGGTCACTTTATTTTGACCTCTTGTTACTCTTGTAAAACACGTCACATGTGTCAGTCCATGCAAGATACACTCAAAAGACGACTAAAAAGTGAGTTCGGCTTGGTTGAATGCGTCAGGTTTGAGTAGTTGGGAGATGTGCGAATAACTCGGGCGTCTCAATCCGTTGGAGAGAAAACCGGCCACTGCATGTTTCTTTCATGGTACAACAGGAACAACTTTTTCGCAATTGGCTTCTCGGTTGGTAGTAAATGAGCAGAGCTTAGTCACACTTTGTTCAATTTTCATCAAAGACCATTCGACTCAATCGTAATGTCGACCATCTTATTCGTGAAGTAAGAAAGATTGAGGACAAACAGAACTATTCGTTTACCTATGAATGTGTATGAATTCACTTTGGTACGGGTAGTGCACCAAAGGATAATCTAGATTTTCCGAGTACGCAAAGCGAACCTTAGTATAGATATCAGTAGTGCGGTGACATCATGAACGATTGTGGGTGGGTTTCCACCATTACAAGTGATTTGCTTTGTCTTCAATGAGATTATTTTTCTGTTCACCTCAGATAGAAACCAGTGAAAATTGTCCTTCTGTTTACTATTTTTAAGGTTTTAAGACACGAGCATTTTATATTATTGCTTACCTCATCCGTGGTCACTGGCTTCTTTCTGAAACCATTTGTTTTACTCTGAATCGATCCGGTTTGCAGAAAACCATCTATGCATTTTTTTTCCCCTCAGCTGAAGCGGCCGATTTTGTCCTAAGCGGATTGAGTCGCTCGAATTCCTCCGAATGTCTCCTGAATACTCAAACCTGACGCGTCAGCCACACCAAATGCATTTTGTCACCGTCCCCATCTTGCGATGACTGACACCCGTGACTTGTTTTTCAACAGTAGCGAAAGCTCGAAACAAAACGTTCGGTTTGCCTCACCATTCGGGAGCGGGGGCGCGTGTGTGAAAGGGGCTTGTGTGTTGCGATCACCGCGTTTGACACAATTTGGCCAGGCAAAAAAACAAATGAACCGCAGTTAACAATTTCACTTAGCGGCGTATTTCCGGCTTAATGAAGCACCTGATATCACACATGTGCCTAGCCCAGCTTTGGTGCACACACACGCAGTCTCTCTCCGTTTCGGGGTTTCCTCCAAGCATTCAACTACCGATGGCATTCTCGCTGTAGTAACACTTGCCCTAAGGGCTTACACTACCCGTAGCGCGCTTGGCGCAATATCGCAGCCCAATCATGCCCAGGCTATTCGATGTGCTTCAAAGGCCTTCTTCATGCTTCACCCGGCCCGTTTGACAGTTGAGTTGGGCGAGCACACGGGGAACCTGTGTCTGATTCTGAGTCACCGTCTTGCACAAGNACCCCGTAGTATCAAACATGATATTACAAGTCATTTTTTGACCAGTTTGCTGGTGTGTGATGCGCCGGTTTGTGTTTACGAGCCCTATCAGCAACATTCGATCGCAATGTGGACTGCTATCCTCGGCCCTAAGGGGGAACCAGTGTGTGCCCTTTTGCTATGGCCATCTTGGTTCTGTGTTGACTGACTGTGTCAACCGCACTCACTTACCTGTCCCACTGTGTGCGTAGTCCTCGGGGCATACATGCTCGTTCCCGGACCGTGCGTGCGTGTGTGCGCTTGTGCACCGTAGATGAGTTTAAGCTACACAATAGTCTACGCTAATGGTCCGCAGCTTTACCTGCTGATCCCATCTGCAATTGTGAAACAGAAATTCCGGATGGGGTCTCCTTACTCGTTGCAAATTTAGGTGTTTTTCGCGCTTACTACATCCTGTTATGTCATCCCCTATCTGAATAAATCAACCTTCTAAGTGAACTTGACAATTCATCTGTTGATTTTGTGTTAGTTTCCTTGTATTGCAAGCAGTTGTGTTTATCACTTATTGTTTTTCCACCTTACCCACGTAGAAAGTGCTGCAAGATCACTCTTATGGGTGAGTGAAGCGTTTTTCGACCCGATTCGATTTGAATAGTTGTTTTCTTAATCATTTTAAACCTGGATTATTTCTCACGTTTTATCCGGCCCAATTAGTGCTCATAGGTTTGAGCATAGATCAACTGTATCCCGTTAAATATTTCACGGGTATTTCGGTCATTCTATCCTGTATCATGCCCAGAATATGTTTGATCGTGTTTGCTGCATTACTCACCTGTTCAATTCACACGCACCCTGAAACATCTGACAGTGTACTCCCGTTATCACTGTTGTTTCGAACCAGTGAGCAGCTCTGGAGCGAAATTGCACGCGCATGAAAGCGAGTGAGAGGATGCTTCACTCGTGATGGCTAAAATCGGGCAAATTTAGTCTCGGGTGACTATGGGATTCATCGTACAGGGATACGAATCGTTTAAAACGTGGCTTGGCTGTATTTGAGGTTTGTGTGGGGGGGGGGGATTTGAAATTTAATGAGACCGTGGGGGCTGTTTACAATAGATTCGAAGAGTTGATTGACATCAAGAGACTTATATTCTGATGCTTGGACACTGAGTTCGGTGTGTCAAATCTTGTTTTTTATAGAAAATACAAAAGTACGGATAAAAATGACAGAACAAATCAGCAATGATGAGAAAAGGGGGACGAATCCTCCCGACCGGAATGCCTTTGTTTTATGCCCAACTGTCTCTTCAGCGCGCTTTGACGAGTCACGTGTGTAATACATTCCAAGCAGGTGCATATTCAACGGAAACCACGCACGAGCTGAAGCATCGGATTAGTTTAAAAGAACAAGCAACAGTCAGTCAGCAACCCTACCGGGTTTTCAATTCAGCTCCCGGGCACCCAGAGCGACAGTACAACTATTCAAGAAACGGGACAGGGGACGATTTTTATATGAACCTTCTTGGAAAAGGTGCTTGGATCTGTAACGAGTGCTTAAGGCTGATCTAGCTTTGCTTGCTTTGAGTCAGAGAGGGTATGTAAGGTTTGTTTTCATCGAAAAGATTCCAATCACTTGGAGATATTAGTAGTCCACTGTTTCAATAAATTGGATAACAATTGAGGGATCTATAAATCAATTTGAAGTCGCTACTGGGCAACTGAGGAAGCATACAACAGATGGGGGTCAAATGCGAGCAAATGCCAATCGCTTGAGAAGATGAAGAGTCAGACGAGGTGATGTACATACTGTTCATCATTCACCAGCACATAGGAGCAGACGTCAGTAATCTTATGGTTTTGTGGATCATTCTGTAGAAACTAAATACCAATGAGAAAGGTTCGTGCAAAGATTGTCAGATCTTTTTATTCTACTTCCTTTTATTGAATATAAAAAGATGCAATTTTCAGTGGGGGAAAGTGGCCAGTCAAAGGGCTACCATTCAACACACAATGAGAAAGTCAGGCTGTGGTGGTGAGATTTGAACACACCGCTGGGGTGATAATTTGGTGACGTTCCCACCGGGCCACCACCGCCCAATCGGTAATTGGTAGAAGTTCCCCTGCATGTTGGAAAACCGGTTATCGGCGCGCCCCGCGCTTTATTCGTCGTAGCCGCTCGGGGCTGCAGGAAACCCTGTGGAGGTTAGCAGATGATGTGGAAACGAGGCATGAAGAAATTCACATAGCTATAAGATAGAGTAGGTATCTCGCATCCTCCAGCTTGGGGTCCGAAAGACCGCAACCGGTTGGCAGAGACATTGAAGAATATGGCAGTGAACCGACAGTAGTGGTGTTCTTGTTGTCATTTCCTATCAGACCAGAATGCTTGAACCGTATTTAGGCACAGTTAGATTATGTACTCTGTGTGTTGGCCATAGAGATTCATTTTCTCCCCTCCCCCTGGCCCGCAAAATAGGTCCAATTTCTGTCCACCTTACATATTACCACTAACTTTTGCGAGTTCGGCAGCGATCAGCGAAGTTTGCTTCACTGTATTTCGGTGCACGATAGAGTAAACTAATCCATAGATCATATCAGTATAATTTATAATTACAGAATCAGAAAAATGAAAGTTGGTAAATCGTTGACGTTGGGGGAGGGGAGTGATCAATTAAGATTGGTTGATAGACGGCAGAATACCAACGGAGATGGAATCATGTTTGTCCTAATACTATGAAACGCATTGTTGTAATCAAATAAGCAAATTTCAGCATATATTCCCTTATTTGTCCAGTGCTGATAAAATATAATATGCGAACGGCTTAAATACATAGCACGCGGATCGGAGTTATGCTTGTGCATACTAGTTGGAGGTTAGAAACTGCAATGCAACGCTAAGTTAATTACACATTGTGTTCTAACCTATCACACATTACACGATCATCCGCATCCACAGCTGACCATGTTTGATTTACCGTTCCTAGACCCAGGAACGTCATTGACCTTGATAGTTAAGCGTATTTCTTATGGGTTACATCCTTCTCCCTGCTCTCCACCACGTAATACGATCAGGGAGTCAGCATGCTCCTTGAAAACTGCTTCGTTGTGGGACAACCAATCATAACATGGATCGGTGAACTCAGGTGATTCACTGGAATCGCCAACCAATCAGTACGGTTGATAACAATCTAGTCAACCAATCGTCTGCTACATGCATTCCCTTGTCTTCGCTCTTCCCTATAAATAACTATGATTTTTGCATAGGAAACAAATTCCTACAGGCTTCCAGCTGTGTCCTGTATCACTACTTGCGGAGTTCCTAGCCGGACGAGAAACGTTACCGAGATACGATCTTTTGAGAATGCGGTATCAAGAGAATCGTGTGGAGTTGTAGCAAACNCCCTTATCCTCATGACCATCCGAGTTGATCCTGTTGTAATCGGTCAACTTCCTTCATTCTTTCACACTGTTCTCTTCAAACTGTAACACTGAACCAATTTGTGTTGATTCCCCATCATTCGCTATCGAACTTCTGTGGTTGGTGACTCCTGCCCCTTGAATACCACTATACTTCTATATTTTTTAAAATTTCTTTAGGTGATCGCTTCGCAAACGTCACTGCTTGATGTTATACGCCTCGCTTGTTTACCTGGAACCGGATTACTCCACAATTTGAGATGCTTTTTCACATCTGCATTATTCGCTCGTAGATTACAGACTTCTAGTTATCTGAAATCGGACTCGAGGTTCGTGTATATGCGTCACTCAACTACAGCACGTGAAGTATCGAACACCTTACGTGGGAAAAGCTTTTCCAACATCCAAGACAGATGAAACTATAGTAATGGAAACCTGACGTAACCGGGAATATCACATAACCGTTATTTCTGATTCATTACCATTTGCCTTGAGTGCATCAGCCAATCGGCAATAAAAACCAACCGGCTCCTTATGCATACAGCCGACGACAAAGGAGACAGTCGTACGGCTTACGCACACTGTCTTGCGTAATCACGTCATCTTATAAGTTCCATGAGGTGACTGTTTTTTTCTCGTTCGCGCTCACCGTGCGTCATTGTTTACGAGAGTTGGATAAATGCCCCTGATGTGGGTGCTATACAAAACTGGGACATGAGGTATGTCCACAACCGCATGAACAAAAATAAAGTTGAAGTCATAATCATTCTGTTTACATCTTCGGTTTGCGGAATGCGTGAAAAATTGCGTGCAAACTCCCCCTAATTAAGGGTATGAAACGAATTAGCTCCGAATGGTGTATCGTGTGTGTGTGTGTGTGTGTGTGTGTGTGTGATAATCGTGGAACACCTGTGCACATCCCCGTTCGTCCGGTGTCAGGATAGGAAGAGGACAAACAAACATTTCTGTCGGAGCGGATATCTTTCGCACTATCGGAATGTGAATTTTTGCCATGAACAGCTCTGTGTACCACGTCATATGAGGTGTTCAGACAACCAGCTGAAACTGGTCAGAACAAAAATGAATGCATTCAATTTACGGGTTTCATTCGAGTTTGTAGACTGAATCACGCCTGTGAGCCTGGTGATTATACACAAAAAGCATCAGACAGAAGGTGGAAACGAGTTCTCTGTCGGTGTACACGTAACACTGACTTGCACTTCGGTTTAGTGTTATACCAAGGAAAGGATGGGATCATCGTTGGAACATGTCCTGGCAGAAATATTTTCGGTCAAGTTAAAACAGGCCTATTTTAGATGCACATCAACTACCAGGCTTTGTACAACCGCTATACGGATGAAACTGCTTATCGTGATTATGATAATGTGAACCACAGTAGTCCACGGTAATTGTTCACAAAAAGCTAGTCTTTACGTTGGAAACAGAATCTGCAAGCGATTGAGCCTTTGTGAGCAATTTCTCACCCCATTTGCCCGAGTCGATCCCTCCAACGAAACGTTTGACGGGACTGCGAACCACGCAATACACGCATCACGAAAATTTTGTCGCACGAAGTGGGAAAACGTACGTAATTCGTCCCCTGGGTACTCATGCGAAGAAATAGTGCTCCGCAAATACAATCGATAGTGAACTGTGGGTGAAAAATTCTCTCACGGGATACGTTGTGTCGATTTGACGGGGCAACATCACAGTTTCATTGCATAATTCACCCGAGTTGTCGGTTCCATTCAATAACCCTCCATCTGTAAACTGAACATTTCAGAGCTCTGTTTGTTAGTATACATACTGATGTAACAGCTCGCGAGTGGATAATCAGCAGAAGTCTTCATTCCAGCTGATATTCTCAGTGGGAATAATCCACGGTTTGTGTAATATTTGTAGTACGCACTGGTCACGAAATACGAATCACGGACGACAAGTAAGCACTG
Source organism: Echinostoma caproni (assembly GCA_900618425.1). NCBI lineage: Eukaryota > Metazoa > Platyhelminthes > Trematoda > Plagiorchiida > Echinostomatidae > Echinostoma > Echinostoma caproni. The sequence continues at coordinate 31,611 of UZAN01043416.1, forward strand.
GATCACAGTGGTACTAGCACGACAGTATCCCACGTAAGGAAGATGCGAGGAAAAGACCACAGGAATAGCAGTTCGTTTATTGGAGGAAATCATAGGATTTAAAAAATATGTACAAAAGTCATCCAAGCCTCTGCCAATCGCGTGCTATTATTTCTGCCGTCATACAGCTTCTGTCTGGGCCGCACTGCTTCTGATTGTTTGGTACAATCGGCCTATGGTTTGTAGTCCAAAAACTGTGACACGTACGCGCTTTGCTGACGTCGCCTGGGAAGCTTGATTGCTCACAATTGTCCGCATACTGTAACGTGTCACTCAGTGGTATGCGTCATCTCGTAGGTTAGGATCACCACAGCTTACCAGCACGAGAAAAATATCACGGGAATGGGATAGTGGAATATCACTCGCATAAGTAGAAAACAGAACAGATGACAACAGAGAACCATGAAGTGCTACAGAATGGTTGAATAGCACATGCATAGAGAATTGGTTTGCTTCATTCCAGTAGAGAGAGAAAGGAAAGAACACTATTAGCTTGGCCGGAAGCTGTGTGCGTCAGACAGGAATTTCCGGAAGAAGAGATCAGGATACAAAACAGAATGAACCCTACAAGTTTATATGTAAACTGACATGGAGTGGGTGCTGTTTGTTCAAATTCATTCGAGGACGATTAAGAACGATCTTCCCAGTCACCTTGTGTGCAGCAGGCTTAGAGGTTATCTTTTCACTGTAGTCCAGAACAGTCGTAGTCTTTGCAAAATTGAATAATGGTAGACGGACGTCGGGGCTCAAACACTTAAAATAGGATTCATTCACCAAATTCATCTTAGTAGGGGGGTGCATAGTTGGTAGCAGCATACTTGATAATCACAGTCAATAGTGTTTTGGGTTAACGGATAAATGTGTAACTAAAATAGAAAATATCCACACCAGTAATGATGAAGTGTAGTAGAGTTTTGTGGTGGTCCTAGCTTACGGTATGACGCAAACCTCGTAGCGATACGTTACGGTTTCTGGACAACTGTGATGAGTCAAACTTCCCAGAGGACGCATGGTGCATGCGGGTTACAGCTTCTGGACAATGAGCCATAGGCCAACTGAGCCGACCAATCAGAAGCCGTGCGGCCCAAACAGAGGCTGTACGACATCAAGAATACGAGCACGCGATTGGTAGATACCTAGATAACCAAGGGACTTCTTTTGTACATTTTATTTAACCAACTTGATTCCTCTCAATAAACGAACTGCTACTTCCGCGGCCTTTTCCTTGCATTTCGGTTACGCGGGATACTGTGGAGCAAGTGCCAGTTTGGTTCAGTGCTTCCGTGAAGTCCATAATTCATAATATATGATTCGTAATCGGTGATATGTGCATACTTCAACTATAACAGTTTTATTTAGTAGTTGCCCTGTCAATGAACAGGGCTATAGCACCGGCCCAAGGGGTACCCTGTAGGACTGGAATTCGACGATGATACGTGTAGTGAAGGTTGAGGATATTCCCGGTTGTCACCATGCCTGATAGACAAAAGTTAGGTCTCCAGTACTCTATTGTATTGTATTGTAATGACTTGTGCAAGCAACGATGCCTAAATTTCAATGGAATAAAAAAAATGGAAAAGTCACTGACAAAACTTAAACAAAAGATCATCTTTATAAATTTAAAATTAGTTCGTTTAGGATCTTCCTGTTAGTCAGTCAGTATGGGCCAGATAGGGTACTGTTGAATTTCGATAACTGTTTACGCAAGAGGGTGAGAAGTAACACTTGGATCGGGTTGGATCGTGGAAATGGCAAGCAGGTAGAATATGACCGCGGTCCTTAAGTATCTTATGGATGAAGTTCTAACATCTTTTGATTGGTGTTTATGGGACTAAGGGGAGCACAGTTAATAATTACCAAACAGCGACGAAGAGCAATAAAATCCTTTTTGAGTAGTCCAGGGAAAATAACGGGCGAACAGTAAAGTGAGACAGAACAACTCGACTGATACACAAGAGGACATGTTTTTGAACGTTCCACCCTAAATTGTCGTTGCTTGCGTATGTGAAATGATAAGCGACACAGACTTACATATGGGAGGACCCTTGGTAGGTTGCTCTCTTTGGTAACTCCTAGGTATTTGGTGGTGTGTTCTTGTAATACGTACGGAAGGGATGACTGAGAGTTCCATGGGATGCATAGACCGGGAAACACTAAAAACACATCTGAAGCATTCCACTGGAACCCGGATTGTTTCGAGAATTCCAATGTTTGAAGTAGGCACAGATCACGAATAACGAAGCAGGAATCGAGAGTCACGGATGCAACGGAAACACTGAATCGCTGTAGCACTTGCATGCTGGTATCTCGCGGAAAAGGCCGCAGAAGCAGAAATTCGTTTATTGAAAGAAATCAAGAGGATTAAATAACACGTACAAAAAAAATTATTGGTTATATAGGTATGCACCAATCGCGTAATCTTGACGTCACACAGCTTCTGTCTGGACCGTAAGACTTATGATTGGTCGGCACGACTCACCTGTGGTTCGTTGTCCAGAAGCTGTAAATCTTAGGCGCTTGGTTGGTGTCATTTGGAAGGGTTGTCAGAAAATAACTGTCAGATTGGTTTGAGATAGCTTGACATAATACCACATCATCAGCATATCTCAAAATCTTGGCTGGCGGGATAGACTGTAAATCATTGATGAATATTGAAAATAAGTATGGAAAAAGCACAGCCCCCTGAAAGGCACCAAAATTATGTTCGGAAACAGTACCGTTTGCTTTCGTTGTTTGAATCCGTCCTGTGAAATATACTTTAAACGATAACAAAAAGTGGTGACAGTAAATTTCTGAGAACAAGAAATCGTGAAACGGAATCGAAAACGGAAGGATAATCAGGAATAAAGAATGAATTTCTCGAAATCGTCTAAAGATTTATAAATAAAGTGCATCAGTGAAGTGATAGCGTCGAAAGTACCTCTAGTTGGTTCGAACGCAAAATTTAGGGGTCATTGGAAACATTAATAGCAAACAGCAAGTGGTTAAAAATAGAGTTAGTTTAAGTCCTGAGGAAGTGATGGCAGTGGGATAAAAACATTGAGATCAAATAATAGATGAAGACCATTTCGGAATCGGAACAATGATGAGCACTCCCCAGGAAGTACGTGAACATACTGAGTTCACTCTACTCGCAGACTACTGGTAGCGTAAGGGTCTACGGCAAGTTGAGTAGGTCGCTCGTAACTAGTAGCGGTGTTCGTCAAGGGTGCCCTCGTTCGCCATTCCTGTTCAATTTCGTCATAGACAAAATACTGGAGAACACACTAAGTGGTCTCCAAAATGTAGGTATTGAATGGGCAGCTGGAGAAAAGCTGTGCGATTTAGAGTACGCTGACGACATCGTTTGCCTGTTCGAATCTATGGAGGATGCGCAAAGAGCTCTTGACAGATTAGTAAGTTCTGTCGATCCGTTCGGTATGTGCTTTGCACCTTCAAGTGCAAAGTGATGCTGCAAGACTGGGTGTCGCCGAGTTCGTTCTAAAACTAGACGGTCAGGAATCGGCTGCAGTTGACTGCTTCTAGTACTTAGGTACCCGCCTGACCAACGACGGTAGCGCATCGAAGGAGATAACCGCCCTCATTTCCAAGGCTCGAGCAGCATACGCAGGACTGAAACACCTTTAGCAACGACTTGACGTTTCACTGGTTGAAAAGTCGCGTATACTGCGCCAATGTACGATCAGTTCTGCTTTACGGTTGTGAGACCTTGAATTTGCAGGAAGAAGACATCCATCGCCTAGTGTTGTTCGACAATCGATGCTTACGTAGTCTGGCCCAATTGGGATGGAGTTAGTAACCTAGAAGTAAGTCATCGGGTTATTGGGAATGCGTCGAACAAGAACTCGCTATCGCATCGAATTCAGCTCAATAGGCTCCGTTGGTTAGGACACATTTTGCGTATGTCCGACGATCGCCTACCACAGCGCGCCTTACTCGCAGTGGCTGTTGCAGGCTGGAGAAAGCCATATGGAGGGCAGCAGATGACGTGGAGACGAGACATGAAGAAATGCACCGAGCGATTAGGGAGAGTAGGTGTCTCTCGTCTTTCGGGTTGGGGTTCAAAAGACTCCGAAACCGCATGGTTGGGGACACTGAAGGTCATGGCTGCGAATCGACAGCAATGGCGATCTTGCTGTCACTTTTTATCAGACCGGAATGCTTGAAATAGTATGTATGCACAATTGGATCGTTTACTCTGTGTGTTGACCATAAAGGTTCGCTTTATTTTCCCGTCCTTAAAATTAAGTCCAACTCCTATCCTCCTTACACATTCTCACTTATCATGTATGCAGTATGAGTTTGGCAGCGAACAGCGAAGCTCGCTTCACTGTATTACACTGTACAATGATGATGATGCTCCCCAGGAATCAAGGAATAATCACATATATATGGATTTATTATTAATGGACGCGAAAATCTCTGTGAGTGAACGAACGGTGTTTGTGCATATTCACCTTCTGGCGGGGCCCTTGAATTTCGGCCGTTCTATCCGTTTTTCCATCATCGGATTATTCACTGCATAACCAAAACTGTGTCTGACTTTTGTATCACTCGCATGAACTTTTACCTTTGTTGCCAGGGCAACTGTTGTGCTACTACAGTAATGACATATTTGATCAGATACACTCGTGATTTCATGCATTACATCAAATGGACCAAATATGCAGCGTAAACCACTTTTGGGAAGACTATACGGAATAAAAGCAAACGGACGTTCAGAAAGCTTTCAAAAAATCCGAGGAAGCATCGAGCCGGTTGGAAAGTTGCTCTTCGGAAGCAAACCATCTCCCGCTTGTGTGTTCCCATCATTCTCAGTTCTAACGTTCGATCTCTTATCGGAAACATGGCCGATCTCACCAGCTTAATCAAGCAACGGGAATATGCCCAACTAGGTGTGATCATGCTACAAGAAAGTTGGCTCCACAATGAAATTGAGGATGAGATAATACACCTGGATGGATTCGCTAGCTATCGCGTCGATCGTCCTGTTCCTTATTCCCGACGGGGAGGTGGCGTTATCACGTATGTTAAAAATCCGATCCCAACCCTTCCGTTTTCTGTGATCAACTAACTAGTTATTTAAACTTTCGATACGATGTCAGGTACACCCTAGAGACAATATATTTGTCCCGATCGATTCCCTTCCCCACACCTCAAACAACTCCGTCGTAGAAAGGAACGTGCCTTCAAAATGCATAAACGAGATGCGGTGCGCTCTCTTTCTAAATCCATCCGGGCTAAACTTCGAAGGCTAAACTCTTTATACGCCCGTGCTCGGCTTGACAACAAAGGTGTTCGTGAGACGTGGCAAGCCCTCGTGCCAATTTCTGGCATCAGCTCCTCACACCGCGCATCTGCTGCGGTGGCCATAGGTAGTCTGAATCAACGTTTCATCAACCGGGGAATCGCTCTCACTGCTCAGCCTAATGGATATGAAATGAACAACACTGATCCCGTCTCCAGCGTTGCAACTGTCGACATTTATCAAGGGTTGGCTCCATTAGATCCTCACAAGTCCTGCGGCCCCGACGGAGTCTCACCCGCTGTCCTGAAAGAACGTGCTAGCTTCCTTTCCCCCGTACTGATTGAACTTTTCAATGATTGTATTTCGCAGTAACGTATACCCGACTGCTGGAGAATAGCCTCTATTACCCCTGTACCGAAGAAATGATCCTCAAAATTCCGTCCCATTGCCTGCACCTCAGTTGTCTTGAAGTTGTTTGAGAGGCTCCTCATTAAGACCCTGTCCACACAATTCAATGTTGGTGACCCGAACTAGTTTGCATACACCTATTCCCGCGGTACTCTGGATGCCCTTGCTGCTGCCCACTTGGTTTTATCTAACCTGGATAAGAAAATCAAGGCGGTACGCATATGTTTTCTTGACTACAGGGATGATTTCAACACAGTTGATCGACAAACTTTGTTAAATACCCTCTCTTCGGGCGGAGTTCAACCTTCTACGATTGAACTCTTGGCCAACTATTTCTCCAACCGTCAGCAGTTCACACGTTACAACGGTCGTACATCTTCACCGCTGCCCTCCTTAAAAGGGGTACTACAAGGCGCTATTTGATCTCCTTTTCTATTTTCTGTTTACATATCCTCTATGTCTGTGAGCAATTCTTCTCTTCTCGTCAAGTATGCAGACGATATAATATTTGGACTGCCCTACCCCAGCTCATCATTACAAACGACTCTGCAAGAAGACGTGACTGGATTAGTTGAATGGTCACAACAAAGAAACCTCTACATGAACCCCTAAAAATGTAGTGACGTAATTTTTTCTCTTCTGAAAGGGCAAAAGTTTGATGAATTATCAAACGCCAGCCCACCTTTATCTATCCTGAGTGAGCAGATGGCACGAAAACTGATTGTCAAATACCTGGGTGTTATTTTTAATCATAACCTCACCTGGTCTGACCATGTTATTGACGTATTTTTGCAGGTCAGGAGGCTCACTTTTTGTGTTTTACGCCTTAAATCCTTTTCCATTCCAAACCATCTCATAAGGCGTTTTGTTTTTGCGTGCGTTTTGCCTCATTGGCTTTATGGGTCCCCTGTTATCTTCCCTGGTCTTTTGAACAAGGACCTCAAACTCATTTCCCGATCCCTCAGATTTCTCTCCGTTTGTAGTCTCATACCACGGGAACATCTAGTAGAGTTTGTGGTTACAAATCACTTCAAGTCCTGTCAAACATTCTCTAATAAGATTTTATCTGATATCTCCCATCCTCTTTATTCCTCTCTTAGCGACTGCCTTTCTCACTCATCCACCCGTTCCACTCACAAACTCATAAAGACTCGCACTGAAGCTTACAGGCGGTCTGTTGTTCCTTATCTCGCCAGATTTCTAACAAACCAAGACCTCGTGACGGGAAATCTGCGTCAAACACTACACTAAATCCCTCATGAACACCCAGGTGTGCCACTCATTTTGGATGTTGCTGTCCCTTTTCATATCCTTTTAATTGCTGTATCATACTATTGTGTTTTACGTATTTTTTGACACACTATGGTTATGTGGTTGCTGAATATCCACCTCTCAGGGTGTATAAAGCCATTCCTTGACTTGACTTGACATAGACGATCCAAGCTGGATATTTTCAATCTTTGAGCGCTGTATCAGGACCGACCGCGTCGGCCTGGGACATATGGGCGTCGTTCACCACCAGATATCGTTTCTGGTGGGTTTCGATAGGTTTATCCATTGTTCTTGTTCTTGCCCTACTGGGCTACGCACGATTTCCTAAAAACATCCTCTCAGTGGACTGGAACTTCTTTCAAGGAATGGAATTTTCAATCTGGAGTATTTCAAATGCGCCTGATGAACCTCTCTAAATAGCTTGACCAGTCAAGAAGCTCGGTATAGCATGTTTTTCCCAAATGATTACACATTTGCTTTTTAAGACTGACGGAACCTGCTGCTGCGGCCTTCGTTGACTGTGATTGTAATAAAGGCTTTTGTTAGCAGCAGTTCCTATAGTTCCGCGAATAAAACCAAACTCGTAACTCCTTCACAGAGGAATACACCCAAAAAAGGCGGATGCGGAAGAGAAAGTGTTCATTCGACCTAAACGATTCATCGGGAGCTCAGTTGCCCCTTTGTCTTTATCAGTAAAAATACAGGCCAAACATGGGGCGTGATTTTTATTTAAAAAAGTCAATTCTCATGGAACCGAGTCGAAAGCTATTTATCGAGTTGAAGAATTAGAACAACCGATAGATAGGCTGGAATAAAGAAGATGTATGTGATCGGAGAAGACTTTTTGAGCAATCGTTCATAAAACTTAATTGGCGGTCGCAAAGTTTGCTAATAAGAGAGAACCCATGGCAGGATGTGAAATGCGGCTGGTGATGACCAAGCCACAACGAAAAGCAGTGAAATCTTTTTGAAGTAAATCGGGTAAGATGACAGAGGATCGAAAGGGAATAACAGGTAAGACGCATTAACATACACAGAAGGCAACAAGTGACTGACAATAAATCGACTCCAACTGTGGATATGGAAGGATAAACGTCTGAATTTGTCAAAATAGTTCTCAGGATATGGGTGAACCGTCCGTAATTATTGCCAGGTTACTTGATGGTGACAACTCTGCAAACGGGCTAACCATAAATGCAGGAGGGTTCATTGTGGTTGGAGGAACTCGACAGGGTGAACATACACGCCTGACTGGAGAGAAAAGTCTTGAATGGCAATGAGTTTATCATATAAAACAATAAATCAGACACATTTGAAATAGCTTGACAAAATACAACCACATCCCTGTACTTACCAAGTTTGGTAGGTGATGAAGCATATTAGTTACTAATATAAGTAATGATTAAATGATGAGAAAGGACAGAACCTTGGAAATCTCCAAATATATTCGCAAATAGGCAAGATAAATTATTACCTAGCTTGTTGATTTTAAATCTGTCAGTAAAACAGCCTCTCCTCCATGAACGAAAGAGAAATATTTCTAAGGTGACGGCAATGAGAGAATTTTTGTCGCAACCAGTCAAGGGGCATATACATAATCTGCAGTATGTAGTCAAGAGCTTTTTACACCCCGAGATATAAATTAAAAACACTGCTGGAACCGGATAAAAACGTAACGGGTAACGTCTGCAAACCACAGAAAAAGAAGGTGCCTGAAACATCCGTTTCACGGTATAAACTTGAACTGAAAACACAGCGTTTCACAATTTTGACTCCGTTTAAATACTCTTGTACTTCCTTGAGGTACATAAAACAATAAAAAATATAGGGCTAAGTTAATTAGTTGTCGGTGCAAAATCTGTCCAGAGTTCTGTCGAGGCGGGGTAAGACTTAACTGTTGTATGTACTGGAGGAAATACGGCAAACTGCGGCTGCTGCTACTGTAGTCTCTGTTCAAATTGTGGTATTTCCATTAAATCCGCCTATCTTTTTCTGCGGGATCAGTATTATAATACCACGGTTAAAAATATTTCATCTCACGGTATAAAATTAAATATAACAACAATGAATACCAATAATTTCATCTTTTTATTATATGCTCTGACGTTCACCTAATTTACGCAGCATTATAAACAGAAATGACATCTGACCTATTTTTAAATTATTCATTTAACTATGTATTCTTGTATGCCTATATATATACGACTTAGCCACTTTTTGTAGTGGCTTAGTGTATATATATATATATATATATATATATATATATATATATATATAGGGAAAAGAGCTAGAGATACAGATAAACAAACCAATGGACACAATTTTCTATGAATCATTCAGTAGCTGAGTGAGTTTCGGGAAGCCGTATGTGCTTGACAATAATTTGTAGCTAGTTGCAACAACTTTGAAATGACACTGCGGTTTTTGTGGGCGAGACGGGGGTGGAGGGTGGTGAGTCAACACAGAGAAATATCTAATCACAGCTTTGGTCTTAGTGGAAACAAAGTGCGTATAGTCCGGTTGTTCTCAACCGTTCACCGCGGATAAGTTTCTTTAGTACAATGGGTCGTCCATAGAATGATGCTCATTACATGCCAGAGAGATTGACTGAAACTGTGTGAATTGAATTAAAAACAAAGGAAAACACCCGTAGTGGTCGAGCGGTTTGGATCGCTGCTTTGGGACCCAGGGATCGAGGTTTCAATCCCGTGGTGATACGGTAGTAGTAGTGAAGTTACGCACAGAATTCAGGACACGAACTACGCAATAGGAATCACGGAACACGATAGAAATCCGGTGGCACTAGACGCAATGGCTCGAACTCGCACTAACCCGCAGGATCGAGACGAGAGGAAAAAGGCCACAAGACAGGTGTAGAATAAATTCTGCCCATATTCACACTCTTCACACACACACACACACAGCACCACTATCCTATTGTCCATTGCCTTCCCTTTGACCGTGTAACCTTGATTTCATCCCCTCATTGATCCGTGCCTATGACTGTTCTCCACGTCGTTTACACATACGCACTATTAGTATATTC
>UZAN01043417.1:10512-38613 GCA_900618425.1 Echinostoma caproni
GGATTCCAATCTCAGCCTGGCGTCTCCCTCACAGGTTGACTGACGGCATTCAAATCATCTGGCTTTCCTCAGTGGGAAACTTCAAGAAGTCCAAATTACTCTTCAATGGAAGTAGCACTTGTGTTCGAGCTGTGTATGATATTGTGGTGTCTTAATCTTCTATCCACCATTATGACTTTATTGTTTTACTACGCACAATAAGTAACAATACAATACAAAACTATTTTCTCAACTACACACGTGTTCTCCGAGTGGTGCTGAAGCATTACGCGAACATGAGTTACCATAAAGCGGTGCGTTAACTTCCGCAGCAATTCCCTTCAGCTACACCGCACAACATCCACCGGAATCACACTTCCGAGGAACGTTTCGAGATGGAGGATGCAATATCACGACCTGCGACAGCGATCCGGTCTCTAATTCTCCCGTGTTTCTCGATCATCCAGTATGGATCAGGAAAAACAACCGGTTAGTCAAGGGAAAGCATATTGTTCCCCGAAAGTACCGGAGTTTAGACTGACTACACTCGAGAGTATCTGAAAGCGAAAATGCCTAGCAAGTGAAGGTGTAGCACTGAACTCACGCACCGTTTAAAGTGAAGTTACTTCACCGGAGGTGGCATTAACTTAAACAAAGATTAAAGACCTAACTGAAAAAGCGGTCTCAGGATATCGAAGATCTGTGCCACAAAGGAGAAGCATGCATGAGCGAATGCTGCAAGCAACCAATGCCTGCAACCATACAAAAGCATACATGTGGAACAGGCAGACCAAAGATGGTGACAACTCTCAAGCATGTTACACTGTCGGTCTCAATCCACTAAACACGAAATCCATTCACCAACCGGACAATCATTCTGTTAGTCCGTTCCATCTACTTTTGATTTCATTATTATTCGTGTGTGATATTTATCCACTATACTGCGTCAAAAATCAACTGATTAAAACATAATCTGCATTGTGTCACCGTTTGCACACGAACACTTAGATACATGGCTTGTATATATTAGTTATAACTGTACACAGGTAACTTATATTTTATTTACGCGATTGTATGTTATACTTAAACGCTTTCCAAGGTGGAGCGCTTCGTTTGTGGCAGCTCGTTGCCCGACAGTTTGATATCGGCAGTTTTCTATTCTTGTCTGCCTTATTTTCCTTAAGTTTCATGGCAAATCCATATAAGTCGGACGTGATTGAAAATCAAGAACAAGATCAAACTTCACCAAACTCTGGCGGGGCTAGGTGCAGGATAGGATCAATTGCGAATAATCTTGTGAAATTAAGGACAATCAGGACATGGTTACATAACCATGGCATGTTTACCGGAACCGACATGGTTCAGGTATCCAGTAGCTACTTGACCCTTTGCTCACACCTAGTTATTACAAGAACTAGGCAGATATTATTCGAATCCTTCTAAAATAAGAAACCTTTCCTCCAAACACGCTATAATCAAGTGTACCATCGGGGTTTAGCACGTGTGGCCATCAAGTGAAGATAATGGTCTTTCAGGGAAAAATTTCTTATTACAAATATCAACTTAGAAAAATTCCATCATTGATTTTAAGTTCTTCATTATCGTGCTTTCAATGAGCTTGAATAAACCACACCGGACAATGCCCCATGGTGGGCTATGTATTACATATCTTCTCTAGTCCGATCAGATCTACTTTTAAATTTCTACTGCGGCTGCTAAAATACTAACCCAAGCTAGTGACAATTAATTTTATTATTTTAGAAGACATGAAATATTCGTTTTCTGCTATTCAAAACTTCGGTTTTATTCCACGCGAAACGGACTACGAGAAAGCTAAGTAAACATTATTAAAAGGTTCTGATCGACACCATTATTCTATCATTCACTAAACTTTTGTCACTACACAGTTAGGCTTAAGCTTGAGACACGATATTTACACAGTTCTGTTTTTCGTTTTGGCTTAGCTGCTACCCCAGAATCCCCAACTGATAACTCCTATTACTCGAAGTCTTCCTACGGTACCCTTCTTGAAAAGGGTAATGTGTAGTGCCGTTTCGTGGCCAGGCTAGGCGACATCATCAGTGCAACTGATGATGCAGATAATCAAAGGAAAATAAAAGACTAATCAAATAATGAAAGTAAAAACATTCTGTCCACCTTATTTTTGAACCATATTTGCATTTCTCACTCAATGGAATCCATTGGAACGTCGTTAAATCTCGGGTTAGTCCGAATGTTACCTTATCCATTAATGCGTATTTTATCATAGTAACACAACGAGAACACCTTTAGTGAACAACAACGGAGACTTGCATTTAATCATGTTTTCCAATGTAACTCATTTGTGTACTTTGTTCCAAGGTACTTTCTTTCGTTATCCGTGATACAAATTGTTGAACGAAACAAGCTCAACTCACCATCAAGTGAATTCCATTAACATCCGGGGATTGAATGTACGTTTTAAGTTAACTTTATATATCTTTTAACAGGGATGGATTCACACTGACGGGGCTCAGTCCTCCAGAAATGGACAGAACTTTCTTAACTAAATAAATTAGTAATAAGGTAAACTTTTCGTAATTTAATTAACATGTGATCTTGTACTCGTTTTCATGTTCACGACCGGACATGTAACCTGTGGTAGTTGTCATTTTCTTGTAGAATAAAACATCCAACGAGATATGGATGTCATTTTGCGATCGTAAAAAATCTTAAACAAGTTATATCTTTTCTGTGGGATGACTCTGTATTTTTTAGTGTCTAGACAAATGATGTCCACGAATTGATACGCTGAGCAACGGGCGAAGGAAGAAACCAAAAATGGAACGGCTAAGATCACGAAACCTCAACGACGGTTGTATTGGTATGATCTAATGAACAGAGAGGGAGAGAATCGTACGGATGAGTTAGTGCGTAGAAAGTGAAAATCGACTTGTCTTGTCCACTTAGGTTTTCTTGATCCGTAAAACAACATGGACCGAAAGTGAGAAAAGTACATATGCAGAGAGGTTTGATAGTGTCACTACAATATTCAGATATATCATTATATTGACAACGTGAATCAAAAACAGATAGATAAATATATCACAAAAATACACTTTCCACATACCAATGTAGTGACACCAACTACTTTTCCCTCTGCATGTAAAAATCCCCTCTCATTGTGTTACTGCACCAAGGCCACTTCGTTGATCAGCGTGTAGTTGCTTTCAGTTTCCGCGGCCTTGCTTACGCTTCCGTATTTTCTCTTGGCTCTGCAGGTTTACATACAATATAAGCATTTTCATTAAGCGACCGCATATACTGAATATACTCAATACACGCCTCTCCTTGAATTTGGTGAAGCATACGGTACATGTTCGAGCCGTCCGACATATTTCAAGGTACCAAATTAAAACAAATCAGGTAGAAATGCATTCTCACATTTTATAAAATTACACTTTGAATTAAAAGCGTCAAATTTTTTAAAATAATTAAAAGTGGCCACTTTTATAAAGATTCAGGAATAAGCAAATAACAACGTTCCTTGAATTGTCTTGATCTGTTTCGTACGAAACTCTCATATGTGATAGTGCCTTATTGTCTCGGGTTTCCGATAGGATCGCACCAATACCAACAGCTAACGACAATCCAGCAAATTAAGAGAGTTAATAAATTGTCATGTTCAGCCAGAAATAAACAAGATCCACGGAATACGGACTCAAAAATAAGATTCGTTTGATAAAATTGAAAATCAAGTTGAGTCTTTAAACCGAAAAAGATTAAGATAAACAGGTTTCAAAGGTGAATTACTGTTTGATAACAAATGTAGCTTATGTAGCCCATACATAGCACTGTAGTGGAAACGATACCATTTACCAATACTAATGGAATGAAAGGTACATAGAACGGACTCATAGGACAATTTTCCGGTCAGTTCTGTTTCTTGGAAAGTGTGATTCCGGTTGGTGATGCGCGGTGTAGCTGAAGGGAATTGCTGCGGAAGTTAACGCACCGCTTTATGATAACTCATGTTCGCGTAGTTCTTCAGCACCACTCGGAGAACACATGTGCAATCACGAACATAGTTTTGTATTGTATTGTTACTTATTGTGCGTATTAAAATAAACTGTACAATAGAGTCATAATAATAAAGAGAAAAGTAAGATACTACCTGCTCTTTGTAGTTGATTGATGCACTACACTGTGTTACCTGGGTAGTGGTTTCAAACCGACAGTGTAACATGCTCGAGATTTATCATCATCCTTGGTTAGCTGTTATGGTTTACAGTTGGACTAGTTATTCTTGTAAGCATCGAAATGAGCGCAGTAATAGTCCTGCTCAACACAAGAACTAATAATGAAATAAGAACACTGCAATCAACAACGGAATCGAATTGCAATAAGCGGAACGCTAGAATGTACAGGATATCGTGTTCAATAAAACAAACGAGTTCATAGTTTCTATACAATCGCCACATTTACCTGTCCCGCATTTATGCTTTCGCATGGTTGCTGAAAGCATTCGTTCGTACACTCGTCTTCTTTTCTATCATGGATTACGCTAGAATCGTCAATACCCTCATGTTGCTCTTTTTTTATAGGGTTTCAACCTTTGTTTATGTCGATTCCTCCTCCGGAAAGGTTTTTCAACTCAAACCTTATGCCAGTTGGTTACTACACCTTCGCTTGTTAAGATTTTCTCTTTCAGGTACTCTCGAATGTTGTCACACTAGATGTTTGGTACTCGTGATGGAACTGTCCAAATTGTTGTTTGGCAGATTTGGAGTTTGTATGGCGATTGTGAAAAGTTCAGCAGCCTCAGTGGGATTGGAACCCACGCATGGATACAGCCTCCGCTTTGTACGCACACGCTCTACCAGCTAAGCTCATTCAGTGGACTCCGGTGAATTCTAAGGAAAACCTATTGTGGCAGTCAGCTTACATACTAACTGGTGGATGCCATATGCCTCTTTAAGTTGGATGGGTGAATATACTGTCCGTTGACCAACTGTGCGTCTTCGGGAGGCGAGATCTGAGGAGACTGAAGCAAGCCTTTCCCGAGGTTAATTTCCAGAGTAACAAACAAATCGCAATACTTAACGATTTATTTCGAGGCTGATTTCACTGCATCTCAAGAGTGTGCACAATGTGGAAAACGCAGTTTATATGGGGCTTCAGCATGACAACAAATTAAATGAAAATACATTAAAACCGACAAAGCTGGTCATTGTTCTTGATGCCTTCCGGGTAATCAAGAACCGCGGTATATTAGAGGCAGGACCACTTCCGCAGCACGTAGGTAGCAACCATCACCAAAAATTACCTGGTTATATTTAAGACAATTTTACATCCTTATCCTCTCATATATCCAAACGAGTAGATACTCTTTTTATTGAGGATAGAATTGCTACCACTCTATCTCTGTTATCAGGAATCTTCTTCGCTTGAGGCTTATGGATTCCACAATTCGGACTAAAGCACTTAATCACAAGTCCACACAGAAACACATATATGATCGATCCGGTCAGTATGTCCGTCAATCTTTGCCAACACACTCCCCTCACCTCTTTTCCCTTTATCGCATCTGCAACCAGGTCACTATTAATAAATGAGTGACTGAACACATTGTCGGACTAGATGCGACAATATACAGCAGCTGCTGTGAGTTCTGATGCGAGCATTCTTCAAGTGCAAATAAGGCACATGAAGTTATTATTATTGAGCCTGTAACTTTCGAAAATTGCTTAAACAAGAAAAACAATTGTTTTTTTAAAGGTTCGATTATTATTCAGAGACCCAATGAAACACTGAGGTACGATTCACTAGAAGTACGTTTAGGTGAAAAATTGGACCGATAAACAGTAGTTGGGCTGAAACGGGCAACTTAATCCATGAGATTTGGATTAATTAATCTCATTTGGCTGCAAAATTATGGTTATGATTTTGGGTTGAAGAACCTGAAATCTGTGGTTCATAAAACGTGCGAGACTGATAGAACGGACATGTCCACCAGCACTACCTCCGTGCAGTCAGAGTTCTTTTTATAATCTGCCTCATCGTAGTGTTTCTGTGAAAGCGTAGTTTGACGAGTAAAATAAGCTCTAGCATATTTACTTGTTGTTAAGGTGCTAATTTAGGAAAGTCTAATCACCTTCTAAATGCAATCCTACCCGTGGATTTTGTTGCAATTTGAATTGACAAGTTGTATTGGATTGTCCGATATGAAGCAGTGATCCTATGGACGAGAGATTTCAAAATCTGTTCAGTGACACTTGGAACTATTTTGCACTCTCGATTTCAATGCATACCCATTTGACTGATTCCCTGCGGAATAACTACCATTTTGATAAGTGAGAGACTCTAAAAACGTTGAAAATTTTGGATGACTGCGTTTCAAACAAATCTTAAGTGAGTTTATTTGAAATTGATAAATTCGACGGAAAAGTCTACACGAGGACATTCGTTTCTTTAAATTAATCACCAACAAGTACAACCGCCAACAAGTACCAAATTTGAGATTCAATACAAGGGAAACCGTCTGGTTTCACGATATCAACCTCGTGAAGTTTACCACCCAGTCATCAGACATACCTATTTCCAATGGTTGTCTGGTCGAATTTCAATATCCTGATCCCGGCCCCAAACCTAGGTTTACTATTTACTTTTAGGGCTCTTTTCTTGTTTGAACTACTACGCTTTGAGATTTCGTTAGATTCTCGCAGGGAAGCTTTTGATGGACACTGGGTGAAGTTTCCTTCGTCACTTTAGTCACTGACGCTTTAGCGTTAGATGTTCAGTCGTACAATGAACACAGGAGAATGTGACAATTTCAGAACAAAATTATTTGGTGGTCTATGATCTCTCTGAATAATCAAACTGCTTAAGGTGAGATGATTTAAAAAAATCTATTTCAAGGGAACATTAAAGTATCCCACAGCATATACATAATATGGGAATAGACTGATACCAGTCGATGAGAAAATAATAGGTGCTACTAAAGGTGTTCCAACCAGAAAGATAACTAATAGAGAAGTTACTGGTGATTCTGGCCTCATCGTCGAAATTCCTCTGCTCAAAGTAACACATGTAGAGAAGTTTTATCTACCTTTTCTCTAATTTCACCTTTATGACGAAAAACGATATCCATTCCACACCAATAACGACAGTAACGAAGCGTAAAAATCATTCACCATCGTTACAGCAGTAACAATGACAGTTTCAGTTACAGTTTGTACAACCATTAATCATGCACCCTCGTGCGGCGGTTTGGGTTGCTGTCTTTTGGCTACCCATTTGGATGAAGAATAAGAGAAAGACAGGAAAGTTGAAAGTAGAGTCGAACAGAGAATGGAGAATTGCATTGGTCTAAGATTGCAAAGAAATTGGAAGATGCACGACCCCCACCATTTACGACACTCAGTTATATCAATCAGTGTATTTCACTCTCGGTTACGATCATTCCGAGGTCCCTAGCCAGGAAGCCTAACGTAACAGCAACGCCAACGTTGGTACGCGATTATGGACTGATTGTCATCTCAGACAAAAATGTAACATCCAATGAAATGCTTTAAATTAAATCCTCTCTTGCTAATCAATCAACGACCTTGAAAATGCAGAACTACAGGTACATATTTACAGACAGTTCCGTATTGCCTGATCACTTCTATTCAGCATGCATTTTTCACGCACTCAAATTTTCCTGACTTACTTCTTCTGTCTTCTTCTGACGCTGTCTCACTCCAGCCACAGTAGTTGTTCCGACAAAATAACTGAAGTTGATGCCAATCTCACTGTGGTTCAACTGAGCTCTACGCACAATGTTTGTGTCGCTCATGAGGAATGTCGTCAATATGGGGAACGGATGGGACTTTACATGTTTCTTATAGGACGACATTTCACAAGGCTCCCGGATGAGTGCATAGCCGGTGAAAAAGACGTTTGGACCAGTTTGAATGATCTACTGATTAATTCTGGCACATCGAAAACCGGATGGAAGGACGCAGATCCACGTGATCCATTGTTCGCATCAAGTGACAACTCTTTCAACTGGTTGGAAGGTCAACCAGGGGGAAATGAACACGCGGTGGGTTTAGAAAAGAAATCGAGAAAAATTCACGATATCCCCATGTTGTGGAGAGGCAATCCGCATCAAATCGTGTGCCAGATGGCTTGGTCTGTTTCAACAAGTCACCCCATCATGGTGCTATCACAGTTCCGTTCGGATTATCCGTCAGTGATTCGAGAGCTTATTAGTCAGAGTACAACAGAGGATTCGTGTTACGAATCGTTCACAAGTACCACTGCTATTGAATGCGCTAAAAAGTGAGTTTTAACACTTAAGCCATTCGCGTATTGTTTCCAACGTATTTTACCTTTCCGACTGTGCAACCTGGCGTCAAATGCTGCCAAATATGCGTTATAATGAACAGCAATGAGAAATTTGAGAAAACTGAGATAAACATCAGTGGTTGCTGATATCCGCTGGTCAGAATTCTTCGTTTAAGTGATTTGTATGTGGAAAGCGTTGAGTGCATAGCTTACAATGTACTAAACTTAATGGTACTACCACATGAAAAAGAAAGAATTTGTTCATTAACTCAATACTCTTGAAGAGTACTGTCATCACCAATTCTGTCATTGAACTGATTGCCACTTGAATCAGAATAGAAAAAAATGTCGAATCACACTTGGATTGGCTAAAATTCTAAATTCGCCGACAGCAGTTGCTGAAAAACCTTGAAAAAGATCATCAGAATCATCAGCAACGCTGACTCCTTTCACTTAAAAGCATTCGACAGTGGTACGAGAATAATGTTGTAAAAGACCCAACCAAAAGGTTTCTCATTTCAAACAGCTTCGGTGGAACAAGGTCCTGCTTTGAATTATAGAAGAAACCCATAGAAAAGTTTGGTGGGCTCGATGCATTTGTATGGGTCGTAAATGATCTGCAAGGCATTTTTGATGTCTTGAAAGGTAATGATTCATATAAATGGTCGGTTGGAAATGTGAACGAGGAAGCACTATTACACACGCCTCATTTGACCACTCTTCTGTGTCCACATCCTCTCAACGTTCGTATTGTTATTCCTGACGAACCGAATAACTACCAAAAAGCGTGAACTGAAAATANGGAAGCACTGCTGGATAGCTGTTTCGACTTGGTTGGGTCTCATCCGTGCAATGCGAATTCATCGACCCAAATGGGGATCAAACCCGGGACCACGTGAACAGAACGCAAACATGCTACCCACTCGGCCACCGGGCAGCTGATCAGACCGTTTTTCATGCTGTCCAGTGCTTCCTGGCTTTTCAGTTCAGGCTTCATTTGATATATACGACGAATTTGCCCTTCGAAATTTAACCAAATCCTCCGTTACTCAAATGAAACTACTAAAAAGCCTCATTTTCTTCAATATCTACATCAAATTAATATATCAGCTTGCATGCTACCTAGTGGATTCGACATGTCTCTGTTATTTGGGTTGGTGATCCTGATGTGAAAAGATCAGTGCTACCGGTGTGATACCGTAGCGTAGATGGTAGAGCGTATCCTGAACTGAAGCAAAGGCCAGTTCGAACCCCACTGAGGCAGTTGAACTTTGTACAATTTAGGTATGAATTCAATATACCAAAAAATATAATATATCTGGTTAAACCCAAGTCTAATTTTTAATTACGAGTTCCATTTCATCAGAGAATCCGTTAATATTTCACCAAAATAAGTCATCCGAAAATTTTACAGTACCCGTCGGCTACTCAGAATGTATGTCCATTGTTGGCATAAAAAATTTCGGCCGTATTAACTCGTATCCAAAAACCTAAAGTAAGGAAATAATGGTTGTATTCGATTCAGTATTTACCGGGAATCGAAATATTAATAGAGATAGATACTGATAGATACTGATTTTTTGATTCTATATGTACCACTGGTAGTTCACCTAGGGGAGTTGGCCAAAAACCCTGATTCTCAGCCAACTAAGAAGAAGCGTGTGAACCACAGACACACACACACACACGCACTTTCTGTTGTTTTGGTGATCCTCACCTCGACTACGTTTCGAACAGTAGTGGGCACCTTGCACGAAAGTCATCTATCCGGTCAACATTTGTCAAACAATTTCCCAAATTTAAAACTTCACCTTTGGGTTAATTTCGATGCTCGTGGAATGAAAAAAGGGAGAAAGGTTTACATCTCCCTAAGTGCTGACTGGTATTATTTTTAAATTTTTATTGGTAATATTCCTTTGCTTTTCACAAATTTGCATTTCATTTCGTATTTAACATAAATTTTGGCTCTCCATAATGTTACATTTTTTGACATAGACATGATTCTCCCTTAGCAAGCGGTCGAATTGTGAATTCGGTTGGATTCCGTATTGTGATCTTGTTTCTGAAATATCCTTCATTTATAGCGGGGGGGATTTAATGCAAATAGTTTTATTTAATATTTTTATAGGAGCAAGAAGGGGTGTCATGGCCACAACGTGTGTTGAAATTTACTATTTCATGATTATCTCATCAGTTGTGTGCATACATTCTGATCACGTTTGGTCGAATAAGTAACAGGTTTGCGAACAAACGAACCAACCAGTTTAGGAGGAGTCAATTTGGAAACGTATGTTCACCAAAAGTGAACCTCATTGAGTATTGCCGGAAGAAAAAGTCGATTAACACGACTTGCTCCACAAACTGATGTTCCGCGTTATCAACCTGAACTGTGTAGACAGATCGTTTTTGTGTTTGGTTTTACGCTGCCACTGCCCAGTCCGAATTGGGGTTTTGTTATCTTCGGCCCGCGTGTACACAAACCCGTCATTCCTTCAATTAAACGCCATCAAAACGTAATGAAACAGTTGATGAAATTATCACAAAATAGTTGAATCAACAAGTCATGTGATCATGATGCTTCTTCTTGCTCTTTTGTCAGAAGTATTTTTCTTCATGATTCCTCGTTTGCTTTTATCGCCTTGTTTAGAACAGAATAAACTTGTTGGAATCTGAACGCAGCTGCGTGGAGCAAACACGCCGTAAAAGGCATTCTTTGCCCTTGTTTTTGAGTGTGTCAACGGTGTGGTGTCTAAATTCCTCTGAACCTGATTCTCACATGGCAATTCTGGTGACAGTTTGTTTGTACAGTGAAATAGCAAAACCGTAGACACAAACAATGTAAATATAACATTTAAAAACGAATTATTGGGTTGTTGAATACGTTCCCGCTCACCCACTCTTTCCTTTGTCTCATATTCACATATTCACACCATTTATCGTCTCCAGTGATGATTCTGTATAAGAACCGTTGCCTTTGGCCATGGGTTCCTTGTTGTCGAGCGAGATTTTGAGCAGCAATGGAAAGCCACTTATCCTTCTGATTTTCGGTGAGTTCGTGCGGTACCCAGGAAAGCCAATCCCGAGCAGTTCTGTCAGCTATAGCGTCCTCTCCATATACAGCAAAAATATCGCTGGTAGCTTCACTCGCTTTTTGACCTCGATTAAAGGCGAAAAGAAGGAGGTGTCCAAGGTGCGATTTTTTGTCGACTTGACAATCCATTTGACGGTACAAAAACAAGACAGAAAATAATATAAGAAAAATCGATTACTTTATTTTCGCATAGCACAGCATGAGCTTTTTGATGGCATATAACACCTCACCAAACATCAAAAAATCTTCGTAGAACAAATAGTTTCATATAGCGGCGAGAACTTATGCAACAACCTAATAAATCCGAATCCGGATTTCACATGTCTGTGTAAGAGCACAGAATGCAATCCACTTTGGTTAAAAAACAAGCCCTACTTTTTGAAAGCTTTTGAACCTTGGTTTGTCAGACATACCAATAGCATTGTGCATTCTCTCCGATCTATGTGCTGTAGAATATATAAACTAAGATGCATTAGTGGTTCTCCTTAAGCTCAGTAATTGAGTGCAACTTGCAAGTGAAGTCTAACAGAGGATAAAAACCGTGGCCATATTTCTCATCGAAGTACAACTTGATAACACGCTGTTGGCAGTCACGTTAGGGAAAATTCCCTTAGAAATGAACTTCAAAATGTTGTAAAAATCAATCTACCTCGGTGAATAAACATGAAACAATCCCCTCCACAACGAAGCAATTAAGTAGAAAAATTCCCATTAGTTGTGGAATACTATCTTTATTCTACGTACAACATGCAGAGAAATTTTCTGGTATGCATTTTTCAGTGGTAAAGTTTTATTAGGGAGAATTACAAATTTATTGAGTAACAAATCAACTTTCCGGTCAAGGAGATTTTTCTCGTGTTTCTCTGCGTTTTAACATCGTGTGAAGTCTTTTAATCAACACATAATAAATTCTCACTTTTAATTTTATTGTTGTTGTTTCAAAATACAATACGGGCCTCTAATCGCCGTGAACCGGAAGATTATATGGATTTCATTGATCAATAACGTAAAAATTTGCCTTTAAAACTCTTTGAACACGCAAAAACTAAATAGAAAAATCTTGTAGCCAGGGAGAAATAAAGTGATTTTTAAGGCTTCTGATAAAATGAGTGCAAGACAGTTTCCAAGGTTGGTTTCTTTGAAGCAAATCAAACACGAGAATTGGTTACAGTTGATTTCTGATAAAAAAATAACTTTTGAACGAAGTTGTTGGGAAGATTATTGAATTGTTCTGTTTAAGACTCCCGTTTTCCTATGTGTTACTGTTGATTCTTGAAGAAATTGGAAAATAAGTTGCACTCCTTAGAACATTGACTTACTTATTTATATCGCAATCTCCAAACCGATTCTGAGAGCTTTCAACAAAGGTACCTCAATGAAATTTGTCTATTGGTTAAGATGTTTATCCCAGCGGTCCGGCAGTCACCATCCACTTACTATTGTTCCTATTTTCCGTATAACTCCGGTTTGTCCTTTATTGATCAAATCTATTTCTGAAATTGTTTGTTTACTTGTATGCCTGGTAAATAAAGGAAAACTGTAAAATTAATATCATTTGTACCCAAGTTGGTGCGACTAGAGCACTTAAAGAAGTATTGAATGTGAGATGTGATCAATCGAATTTAGGATTTCTGCAGCTGTAAACAATACCACTTAATCGATATCATCTTACGAATGCCTTGTATCTTTTTTGGAACTTTCTAGCATGCCACACAACATGTGACGAAATTATTAGTACACAGAATAGAAATAAAACGCCAGGAAGTGGTGCTTTTTCTACTTTGCTGGGTTTCGTCAGCATTGTGACTCCATTGATCTTAATGAGAGCCGAACACAGGACCACACCGATGGAACGCAATTATACTTCCCATTCACCCCCCGGGTAACTGATCTCAGTTATTTCTGGTAGTAATCATACTAGTGGTCGTCTTCCGAAGTGTGACTCCAACGGGAGGCAGGAAGAAGGCCAAAAAAGTAGCGTTGAATTTCAATAAAGTAAATCAACGAGACTGAATAATATGTACAAGGAAGTGTTATTGGTTCGGGACATCTTGACCAATCGTAGCTCTTGGTTTCCTCTTTGAACAGCAGGACTTTGGATTCATCTAGGCTTTTTTCTTCTAATAAACTGTTCTGAAATTGTAACGTGGAAGCCTTTGGGAGGTGTTATTTTGGTTGACTGGATCACCATATAACCCGATCTAAGGTTTCATTTTAGTGTCCAGAATGAGGTTATTTTAAACGCTACCTCTAGTTTTCAATGTATTAAAAGGTTTTGGGCATTATTGCAATAAGAAAAATCAGCAACATGAAGTGGGATTGAAATTTTCATTTTCCGGTTAGGTGCTAATCGGATGCTAACTCATCCTTTCCTTATTTACAGATGCTATCTGAACGCATATTGTCGATCAAGCTACTTCCACAACGACTCAAACACCTGTATCTCCATGCTGTACGTGGATGCCAAAGTTCCATCAAAATTCGCTCAACTCATTGGTCCGTGGAAGCGATATGCACGCACAGCTTGACTGCGAGGGATCGATCTGGACAGGAATATGCTACAATCTCGGCATCTATTTTCTCATGAATAGCATCATTTAACATGAATATTACTCTTTATAAATGACACATCGTTCCACTTTCAAATTGCATCTACCATACAAACAGCAATACTTTAAACTGATTCGATATCATTGTGTTGCCTGGTTTTGGTATCAGTTATCTTTTATGTGAACAGTCCACCTTTCTGAAAGTACACAATCAACGAAATGATCATCCCCATATTGCGTTGTTTGCTGGGTCACACGGCCTAATTAGGGTAGATCATCCAATGCAGCATAAAAATTCTATTTGATTTCTGTTTGAGATCCACGGGAGCTCCTGCCAACTCCCGTTGCAAGCAAGAGCCGATGAAAATAGAAGCTGGGTCAGGAGGGGAAGGAAACTTGATGGGGTCGTCCCAAGTAAGCGATACTCGCCTCTCCATTGACAACCAGGCATAGCCCACATGCAGTCAGTTCCCTTTTCCACTGAGAATCATGTAGCAAACTGGAGTGAGATGCGCGACCATAAAAAATTGGGTAGATAATTCATTCGTGAAAGATAGATTCTCAGATAATCTTAAGTGTTAAAATATTCAGAATATTCATCATTGAAGTGAAGAACTCTTTTTGATTATTCATTCTCAATCTTCTATATTAATTTAAGGTCACACAGTAAATTGGAACCAACTTTTCCCGATATGAACTTGAATAAAGAACACAGAAAAACAGTGTGGTACAATTAATTTCCGGAAAAATTTAGCTCTATCTCTTCTGATGCATACTACAGTCAAAAAATCTAATTAAAACTAACAAGTAACATTTATCATGGATAAGCTGTTGATGTCTACCTTTCCACCAAGGTAGGGCTAGAGTTACAACCAACTCTTTCTGCTTGTGCACTTCAGGTTTCCGTTGCCGCCTCGTAAAAATAGAGCGACCGAGGGTATATCCTAATGAGAACACGTTTGAATGCCGTGGCCACGTTCACTTGATTCCCAGTCTCTAACACATGACGAGTGATAGATGACGCTGATGTGCGGCGTAGGCTGACCTTTGACCTTGGTCCTTCAGGTCTGATTCGTTCACCAGGTTTTTAGCCCACACAGGAATGTGTTGAGTTACTTTTTCCAAGGTGCCGATCGGTTTTGCATAGGCAGATGGCCGAGCACCCACAGACGAACTGGTACGACTGATGGGATTTTACATACTGCGAGGGCGGTTGCTTGACTGACATACTTGTAGACGAAAATTGGTTCGGCTGTTGTATATTCGTCTGATGAACGAGCTTGGAGGTGTTCTGGCAAATTTCGCTTTGCACAGAGAACATTACTTCAGTTTTCCACTAATTCAACGGTGTATCCATGGTATGTCCCTTTGGTCTCATTCTGGCAGATGTGTTAATGGCAAGCCCTGAACAGTTACGACGTTCATCTTATTACCATGCGCGAATCAGGCTGTTGCTTAACGATTGGCTATGGTGGAGATAATGCATGGAGGAAACGCTTCTGATTGCATAGTGTGGAAGAGGGATCAAGCAGTCTAATTGCGATTATTTCAGCCGTACACAGTAGGATGAAGCACACTGATTTCGACGATACGATAAAACGGTTTGGAACGCCCGACTTGCGGCCACTTTGTGATTACTTTCGAGCAGGTGTTGGCATATCTCAGCTTTCACTGTCCTCGTTTATGTGTGTGCCAACCTATGAGAGTGACGCTTGTTTATTCTATTTGACAATTGTCTTGTTGTACGGCCTATGTACCTCGCTCCACAAGAGTGAGTGAAGAAGTGTATGCACACGGAAGTGATCTGAGCGGACAATTTGTCTTTGGGATGGAAACAAATTACAGGTGATGTAGAAAAACTGATACCCTATGTCGCCGTAATGGATGTTCTTCTTATTGTTTCGCGTACCGTTCGTGTAAACCCAGTCCACGGTCTTCTCGCCCTTGTACGGTGATAGCAGATACTGGGGTTTTCTACTCACTGTAAATACTTCTGGTTTCTCCAGAGTTTCTGTAAAGAGTTTTTCCGTTGAGGCCGATATCGGAAATGACAAATTCACCGCACCACGCCACAGCGAAACGGCTGGCTCAACTGCTCAATCCAATCAGGCGGAAGGTATCAACAAACAGTTGATGAATTTATCGAAAAACAGCTGGCTTTGCCTATCGGGTTCCCTTTTCAAATGTGTCATCCGCTAAACTTTGAACAGAATCTTTAGGGTTGCGCGGAAATGTTGCGCAAGATGTCTGTTTATTCGGGTAATAAATCGAGGATAGTCGCTTGTTCACAATCCTACCTTTGATCACGTTGGTTTTATGTATCAGAAATAAATCACGACATTTTGCCATTTAGTTGTGTTATGTTGTAACCGATCTGCTCTGGGCACTCAAAGAGGCGAAACTGAATATGATTTTAGCCTTTTAGTCGCTCCAACTCGTCCCCGCTCTCTTTCGTAGTTCTATCAATTTTCCGATAAGGCTCAAGTGAACTTAAATCGATCTCGTGAGATGTGTACTACTTTAAACAGACGCTAACCCTGGATCATCAGTGCAATGGGAACAAGACAGTGATGACACATAATCGGTAAAATTGGTAACATAACAAAAAACTCCATTGTAGATGTATGCAACGTGATTGGCTCACATCCTCCACGTTCCTTTTAGTGAACGGACCCAGATTGATTTGACCTCTTACATACAACACACATCAACAGTGTTTCGTTCCAAGTGCGATGACAATCCATGGGGTTATAACGAGATTTCCGAAACTGTAATGTCCTTTATCCGGTGCATTTTGACTGAAACAAATGTTGAAATCTCCCTTTGGGAAATATCTCAAACAATTATCAAGACTTTTATTGGATGAAATATAATGACTATAACCTCATGTTATGTTTGACATACAGTGTTTTGAAAAAAAAAACTACTAAAACCAGCCAACACCTATCAAGTTGATTCCATTCATTTTTCAACTCGTGTGAATATATTTGTCGGCCTACATGATAAAAGTAATCTTACTGAAAGGCTTTAAGGGAATTATTGGATCTACAGAAGAAATGAATTCAATCGAACTCTACAATTATCTTCCCGCTGTAAATGTAATAGCATTGTGTAACTTTATTCGGCCTGCTGGGAACATGTGGATCTGAATTGGGGATATAATTCCAGACTATGCATGCTAGCTTATCCACAAAACTAACTGGCAGTGAGAAACGCACTGATATCGCATACCATTACACAAATTATTTATTCTTTCCACCATTCGATTTCGCTTACTAAAAATCGTTTTTGCAATCAGCCAGCCCATTAAGCAATGTTGGGCTTTCTGAACTGTCTTCCCTAGAGGACTTTGAATTTTACTTGTTAAAGCCCTACATGGATTTGGAAGCTCGCTGTAACAATGCTTTTAATTTCCTCGGGGTTTTCACCCTTCTTCGGTTTTATGAAACCTAAACGGTAAAGGAACATACGAAAATATTGTCAAATTAGTTATCAAGGGAACTTCGAAGCCTGTTTTCATACTATATTTAAATGTGCCATTCTTGGCCCACTTGTCTTCAGTGGGCGGGTGCATCTCATCGCTCGCAAACAATCACGTACGTAATCGCACATGAAATGTATCATGCATATTTCCAAAGAGACTACCAATCCGTGGGCAGTTGTGTATTGACCAAGTTCAAACTCAAGTGAAACAAACGTTTCATGATATGTAGCTGATTCGTAACCGCAGAGCTGGATGATGAGTTATTCATGTTGTTAGCTAATCTCCGTCAGTTTCTGTCGAAACATAGGCGAGTTAGTGTCCTATTGTTCCATTTGCTGCTCCTGAGGAATTAATTTGATTGCCAAGGGGGATAAATCGATCAGTAAATATGTCGTTGACTGGTCTCGATATTGTCTCTACTGCTAGCTGCAGGTGGAAAATAGAACATTATTTTGCATGTTCGCTTCGAGTTGTCCTGAAAAATTCCGGTTGCATAATATGCGTGACTTGTTGCAAGGGCTCCGTTCTTTTTCCGATTAAATGCGTTCTCTCTTCCTCCATACATAGACATCCGTCAAAAGATCGCTACAGGCTCGTTTCAGCCAATGTGCGTATGCCGCCTTGAAAACACCGTTGTTTTGTGATTGTGCCCTGCGACACCAAATGAATGTGAATTAATGACTTGTTTAGAAAAACCTCTTCAACCATGGAATTGTGTGTTTGGTGCAAGAAGGTGATAACGAGAATGACTTATATGATGACCAATTTTCATTTACTCATCTATTCGTCTATTTCTTCAAAACGTTTCATATATATAAGTTTCACGTTTTTGAATGGTTTGGAGAACCATTGCGGACGGAGATTTAGTTTACTTCTTGATGAAGCTGGAGAAAAACAGTTTTTATTACTCACCTGTGGATTATGTAAATGCTTTAAACACTTTGATATTTTGCTGTAATCAAAATGAAGAAACACTCACTTATTATTATTATTATTATTGCATTTCATTGACAAAATGATGAAACTTCTGGGCAACTCCTACTCGAAATTATATTATATACACTTGTGATAAACTCCAATTGAAGTCGCCTGTAACTCATAAAATTGTTCATTATGTATACATATATCTACAAAACATGTTTTGTGCATTTCTAAATTTTTTTAGGGATTGTATATGATCCCAGGAGTCCCCTTTTGGATTTATCGTTCTCGTTTAGTGCCAGTTTTTCAAGGTTTGCTCATCATTATTTAGTCATATAAACTAGGAAGTCGAACGCTTATAGAATATTTTCGTCCCGCGCCATCAGTTTGTCAGCCCATACTATTCCAAGTACTTGGACGCTTTGTCTACCTATTTTTCCATTACTCGGAATTACCAGCAATTTCAGTCGGCTGAACTTGTGATAGTTCCTATCCAGACTTGCAGGGGTGTGTCCTAAAAGTTACCAGTAGGCTTTTCAAGCTGTTTATAACAGTCGAATGGGTTCTGCATCATGCTCTATTTCAACGGAAATAACCGCTGCGTTTAGCCTAAGGTGTTTCCATTAAATCAAACTTAAATAACACGAAAGACTGTTTTGCGCCCCCTGGGTGAGTTATCTCGCGATATCAAACCATGCTTGGTGCGTCCGTTTTTACACAAGCACACACACACACGCACACACACACACACACACACAAAACCTGTATCCTCTTGCGTTCGTTGATGATCAAACATTAACCACCACTTGAGAGGCTGTTTGAAGCCCCCCTCTGCCTAGTGTTGCATTGGGTAGTCAAATAATCAGATCACGTTTTTCTAAATATTCAAAAATATCCAAATAGCAAATCGAGCAGGATTTTGAACAAGGCAGTCACACGTAACCCGGGGTCGCCAACTGCAAAACACATCATGACAACCAAACACATAATTGATCCCGTTTCCTCTTTCAAACCGTTGTTACTTAACTGCAATGTAAAACTGTTGGCAAGACGTGAGGCGTTGCAAATCGGATTATATAATCCCGTTCTGTGCCCCCAAAAGTTGTCGATCCAATCAGTTCACTTGCCGTCGAGTTGACCTNACCTATGCTTTTAATTCCAACTGTACATGTCCGTTCACTAAGATTAACAAATCCAATATGCTATAAATGTGCTTGTTTGTTTTACGTAAGCGATTAAGAAGACTAAACGAAATGTTAACACCTCGCGGCCTATGTCTTCTTTCAGTCTTCATACGATGGATAAGGGGGATCCAGTGTTTCAAGTTTTAAAATGGACTTGCCAATGAAGTTTGTGATTATCATAATTTTCGGTTTCAATATTCCTCTGAAATGACCTCTCAAAATTTTAACTATTTGTAACCCTATTGAACTCCGAGATATTGACTTCGACGGTAAGACCACATCACTGAGAACATTATGTTGTTTATTTTGTTGTTCTATTTCTCTACATTTTGTATTTAAATTAGCTTCTGATATGCATGCATCTACCTCTATTGTTTCCAAATAGTATTAGTTTCATCAATTCTCTTACCGGCTCATACCGGAGTGGGATGATCATAGATGCAAAACCAGTCACAACAACAGCAATTAAGCTGCATACTAAAGCACTTGGTTCTCTTCTATTTTTCTTTCCCATCGTGATAGATGGTATTCCCGGGTTATGTAGTGCTCCGGGCATAAATTAGTCCAATTCGATAGATTACATGCAAAGTAAACAATCTGCTCTCGTCTGGTGGAAATGAACGATCACATTTCACTCAGGCCAACATCATCATTGTTCACTGAGTACTTCATAGGTATGGAAAATGACAACTGATTTGTTCTGCAGATGCAGGAACGCATGCAAATCTACACAACACTACCTCAAAACCGATTCATTCACTTCAGCGTAATGATAATTGTGAACACCATGACAACACACACACCACGAGATTGAGAGCAAAATCACATGCGGTTTAATGTGTACGCATCCTTCCGATTTGAGAACAGAATAAGACAGTATGATGATGATACATCTTTTACAAACCAGCTGATGCTACTGAAGAAAATCCTGTATTTTTTATCTAATAGTGAAATTCAGGTAAAAGTGCAGGGCAAAGTGGACAGGTTCTATCTCATATGCAGCGCATTCGAACGCGAGAGATGGAGACAATTAATTTGTCTGGAAAGATGATACTGGCCGAAATAAATTTGTGAATAAGAACAAAGTCAGAAGACACCAGTGGTGTTTGAATAAAACTAGGCTCTAATAAGATTCTCTGACTGGTGAGATATTGTGTGCGATTGACAAATATGGAGGCCGGGTGATTAGAGATCTCCTCCTACAACCAGCATTGCAGTATTGAAACAATGCATGNAGAATTCTAAAATGCAGATACAGACATTTCTATTTGAAAAGCGATCGCAGTCCCGCACGACATGCTGCTGCATGAATGACTCGTCAAAACTGTTCTACAGATAATTTAATCAAAAAAGAACTATTTATCTCAATAATCTATTATCAAACTGTATTCCATAGGTTGTATACACCAACAAGCATTGTGTTCTTGTTCATGGAAATAGTTGTCAGTATTTTGAATAAATAATTTCCATCGTGAGGCTAGAGGCTGGGAATTCCATGGGCTTGATCCTAGAAATATGTACTACCGAAACTTGGGACCATAATTTTTAGCACCCCAAAGTGCTACAAAGTAACAAACATCCGGTCATACAATGATTCACGAGTTTACTAAGACGGTCACTCTTAGTACTATTCTTTACACATAAAACACAAGAATTCCACGAGGTTTGAAAGTTCCGACAGTTTGAGGTTGCAAGTTTTAGAACCCGTTCCTTAGCAAACCTTCGACGATCAATGAGGGTGGCTAAGAATCCTGACATGGTACCATTTTCTCAAGTCATTTCTCGCTTAAGCAACATGNAGCAACATGGCCTGATCGGATGGTTAAATCGGTGAAAATCCCCGGCTCTCTTTTGGTATCGAATTCTATTCAACAAAGAAGAGGTTGAGTGAATTTCTCCTCAAACCTTATCTTTCATGTTTTGATAGAGATGGATTTAATTCCATTTTATTGTCGTCAACATTACAGTTGGTTCGTAAATCTTGTACTACTTTCTTCGATTAGTCGACAAAAGCAACATGACTGAATGAATTTCATAGTAAAATAACGATATATGAAACCAGGTGACATGGTAAATATGTCTATCATATACATGATGAATGGTATTACCAACGTGTTCACAACGAAAATCAACGTAACTTGTCCATCTCAAATGACCAGGTCGCCACTGACATGGATGAGAAAAAAGAAAGCAATTCAGAATATCACACACCCAGCGGAACCCCGTTTGACATTCAAGGGTTCGGAATTGTTATTCCAGAATAAAAATAAGTTGATTGTGTACCTGCATTGAGAGTAGTTACCACCGTGACCGAAACGCCGAGTGATTACTAGCCTTCGGACAACGCTAAGTAATGGAGTATAAAATATTGATATACACCCGTTATTTTTCTCTAGGAAATCCAATCAAATACATTAGTGCTATTCCGGAATTACTAATCAGTTGGTTGAACTTGTCTGAACGTCATATATGCATTTTACTGATATTTCCGATCATTATGCGTCACCAAACCGAAGGGGAAGGTAGTGAATGGAGATGAAAGCCCTCAGCACCAAGACTGGACTCTCAGATGCTCCTAGTCATCGATCATCGCTCAACGTCTTCAGTTCTTCTCTAAGTTCACGTTGTACGGACAATAATTAGCGAAGCGGCGTTGTATGTTTTTGGAAGAGCTGGGTTCAGTCCTCTGTGTTAGTTTCTCATTTGGATCACGTTTAATCGGTAATATGATGGGAAGGTTTTTCTTTGGCACCTCGTTTCTCCTAGCTTCAGTCTCGGTGTTCTTGCCATTCTTGTGAGACTCCATCTGAGTGTGACTGGTGACCTTTGACCTTCGCATTGATTTTGCCTAGGTGCGTGGTTTTGATGTTCAAAGATTTTTGAAGTATTTGGTTCCCTTCATCAATTTCATCAATATAGAAAGAAGACAAATTTCGTGAGATGTTAACATTTCTTTTAATCTTCTCAATCGCCTACCTAAAACAAACAAGCATATATTTGGCACATGGGATTGGTCAATTATGGTGGATGAACGTGTTCACGCATACAAGAATCACTGAACATAGAAGTAAAAGTAGAAGGTCAACTCCATGATAAGTAGATTAATTGTATTAAAAACTTGTGTGCGCACACGGTCGGGTGATGTAATCGAATGAGCAGAGCTTCAATAGTTGCCAAGACTTCAGGATTGCATAAAAGATTGTAAAAACCTGCCTTGAGAAAGGTTACCCACGGTAACCGAAAGGTCGGCGAATATAATTCTCTACCGACGTCGCTGTGTTGTTAACACCATAACATTCACAATTGCGTAAAAGTGATTTGAAAACGAATTGGAGTCAACTGTGCGTCTTGTTGTCATGATGTGTTTTGCAACAGATGAAGCTGGATTTCTTGTAATAGTTTGACCATCAATTATTGGTTGCGTCATCGATTTCACCAACCAATTCGGAATATGTTCACTCATCCGTTTCGAGAGCCCGCAGTTTGTTCTGCCTATGTATGCGTCACCGCAACTGCAGGTGAACTGGAATACAGTCTATGGGACAACACCGGTTAGCCAATCGTGTTTACGTTTGTCCAGACCAATTCCACGAGTAGAGGTAATGAGTCTGAGCTGAGCAGCTGGGAGTATACGGTCTAGAGCTGACTTTGACTTATGGCGCACATCATTGCAAATGTGGTCACATTTGAATGCAAGCTTTAAGTAGATAATCTTTTTTATTTTGTCTGATTGAGTGCTTCTGATCTTCAAAGATTTGTCATTGTCCTGAGCGAATTTTCAAATGAATGTTTTGTATTATTGTAAATAGAGTTCAAAATGTAATTCCGAAATTCTCGCAGTACCGAGTTCCAAAAATAAAACAACTCCGAATGAAATGACGCACGTCATTTATTCGAATTGTATGCACTACGTAATTCAATGCATTAAAATATACAATAGTTTTATCGAGATCATTTTCATATCAGTTTCACACGTTTTTACCCAGATGAACAGATAACGTGTTCTGTGATGATGCTTGTTCTGGCTCTTATGAAATTAATTGTTTGTTCTTCCTTTGTGCATTGGGTATATATTTCAGCCGAAGAAACCTGGATGAACATACAGAATACTTGTGAGATAGGTTTAAGGTCCAGAATCCGGTCGACAATTGAATTCACTGAACATCTATACATCAGTAGCATTCCCCTTCTCCCGTCATAGATGTGATTGTCCGATGATTGTTACTCGTGTCTCTTGACCTTGCGTGTCTACCTACTGATTCTTTTACCCGTGTCATTATCATTGGACCAATAACTGACTCGCGGGTTTTCTTTGTCACTGCCCCTATCCCTATTTGCTTGTCTTGTGGGTTTATTCGTTGCTATGTTGTGTGCCAGTGCATCGCTGATATCGAACACCGGCTTTTCACGTTTCGTGAACAGAAACGCTTGCTTTACCAAAAAGATATTTGCGTTCCCAGTTAGTCAATTTATTTGCTTACCTTTTATATCAGGTCTGTACCCAATTGTTTGAATCCCTTTTTGCCTTATGGCGGCTGAGT
Organism: Echinostoma caproni; assembly: GCA_900618425.1. Lineage (NCBI taxonomy): Eukaryota > Metazoa > Platyhelminthes > Trematoda > Plagiorchiida > Echinostomatidae > Echinostoma > Echinostoma caproni. The sequence goes on from UZAN01043417.1 coordinate 34,572, forward strand.
CGCAATGTTGAAGTACGTTGTGCTTTGGCCTGCCTAATTTAAATTAAATGTAGCGTACGTATTGTGGATCAGTGTCATTCTGGCTTCGGGATTTCCATTTTGCTACGCCTTGCTCAACGGTCTCATCGACGCCATACAGAACGACTGTAGAATAGTTGATTGCAATTGGGCTACAGGCGAACCAGAACAAGTCTTTTTGGATCTTACACTGATGTTGTGTAACGCTTGGTAACCGCGCCAGTAATATTTTTTCGTGAGTGCTTGCATCTCACTGGACCTTTTCCGTTGTTGGAGTTTTGTTTGCTTTGCCTTGCAGGTTTAACTTCAATCCCGACCCACGGAAGACCTGTCCTTCAGCGTTTCCTCACCAACCCGTGTCCCGCATCCCTATCACAGTTCCACACCGTCGTTCGTCACCCGCGAAGCCTGGAGTCCTCTCCCGCTGTAAGGATACGAGCCGAGGGACATCCTGTCGCGCATATCCGTTTACTCCGTTGCGCTGAGTCCGGAGTACGTTCGTATTACAGTTGCAGCCAACAGGAAAGTTACAGTTATCAACCAATCATGAGAGATCGAGGACCACTGGGACGTGGTGTAATAGTTGAAGTAGGCAGGATCACAAATTCCGAATTCCTCAACTGAAACGCTGGTATTGCCCGTCACCAAGACTCAGGAAAAAAGCCAAAACAATAGCAGTTCGTTTATTGAAAGATATCAATGGGATTAAATAACATGTTCACAGGAAGTGCATTAGTTATTCAGATATCCACCAATGGACTGCTTGTATTATTGACGCCATACAGCTTCTGTCTGAACCACACGGCTTCTCATTGATAGGCGTTTGGTTGTCTCCAGCTGTGAAGGTTGACTCACCACAGTTGTCCAGAGACTGTAACGCGTCGCTCCGTGGCTGGCGTTATTCCGTAAGCTAGGATCACCAAACTTGGTTGCAAGACCATGGCACGCTTATCAGAACCAACAAGGTTCATATATCCATTATCTACCAAATACTTTGGTTACACCTAGTTTTTATATGAACTAGGTAGAGACTAATCTTACCCATCCAGAACAAGCAACCATTTTTGCCCCAATTAGAAACAATCGACTATACCGTAGACGTCTATCACATACCATCAATCAGTGATTCCTTAATGATAATAGCAACGTTGCAACTTCAGTATTCTTACATCTCCCCGTGACTCAGATCCGTATTCCTAATTTTGGAATGTATTTGGTGAGCTCCTGCTCAGATGCATATGGTGATTTTTCATAGACTATGAACCCGTTTGTTTTATTGAACACGAAATTCTAGTACATTCTCTAATTACAATAAGATTTCTTTGTTTAGTGCTTCTTTCGGATTTCATTCCTAGTACTACAGTCGGGCTGGATTATTATTGCACAAAATGTCACGGTGCAAAATTAGTCGTGTTTTTTTTTAAGAATTTGGTGTATTAAAACCTTCCATTGTATGAAGAAATATTTTTTCACAATGGAATCATCCTCAACCATGTGAAGCTTGCTCCAAAAATCTGCTATGGACCAGGTGCAGACATATTTGTTTTTGACCTGCCCGTTCTTTGATTAACCTTATTGGAATTTGATTCGCGGCTTTCAGTCAGTATCAAGATTTATGATGTTACCAACACAGCTTCGCACTTTCTGCTACCAGTTTGCCACAAAATTCGCAATTTATAAATGCATCGAAAGAACCCAAACGATAAGGTTGGAACCCTAAAAAAATCATACAAATGCAACGCTGTAAAATGGTTATATATTGTATGTTGTATATCTCCCAATTTGGTTGTTTGTTTTAGTTGCCTTCATATGGTTAATAGCGGAAACCATTACTGCTCCACCATTTGCATGTGCGCTGATTGTTCTTGTTGGCTGATGGTAATTTCCCATCTGTCTTTCCTGTCTGGCCTATTACCCTTGTACCTAATTATTTTTGCTATCATCGTGTTATCGTTAAACTGCCTCGTGGAACAAGCAACCGACCATTTATTGCCAATTGCGGGCATATTGGTCAATTGACTGTCCTGAACTGCAGCCTGAGGTTCCAGTACATCAAACAGCCAACGAACCAGCAACTCGGTGATTAGTAAGATTATTATTCTACAATTATATCCGTGTTTAGGTCCGCTGACTGAATTGTAACTAAGTGATGAAAAGTTTTATAACTTTATTGCGATTAAAGCACAAAGCACCTCGTAAACTGGTGAGCCTTGCATCGGTACATAATGAAATCTTATGTCAAAAACACAGGTTTGCACAATGTATCCTGGATCATTTCGCTGCATCTGTACACGTGCATACTGCAGTCTATGTGATCATTAATATATGGTCAGTAAATAACAGAACCATAGGCGAAGAAAGACTGCGGTCAAAATTACTCACCAAACACAATTGTTACCTAAGTAGCGCCAGAGTGATAAGCCATTCACGCTGTTTACACAGTTTGAGATGGTAATTTTGAATTGTTAGTGCCCCGGCGTACCTCAGAACCTTGGTGTTGTTTGTGTTGTAGAGGATTCTGAGCGCGTCACGCAGCATGACACAGTGTTTCATTTCGACTAGATGTGGTGTGATCGACGAACTGAGTTTCCTACGCGTCAGTGGTGACTTCATACCTTTGAATACTCATACTTCCAGGATACATTGGGCAAACCTGTGTTTTTGGCTTCTCTATTCAAATTCGTTACGGGGAAACTATGCTTTCAATTTCCGAAATCTCATGCGACTGGAAAATATCTACCGATATTTTAGTCGATTGCTTATTTCGTGTTCTTGCAACAGAAACATATTCATTTGTTAAAGTTGATTCTTCAACCAGTAAGTTACTGATTTTGTAGGCCAAAACGTGTAAAATGTGCATTCCTAGATCAATCTCACTGCGAAACCACACAGTGTCCACAGCAAGCCAGGTAAATCATAAATTATGCAAAAAGTGAATTAGTTATCTGGTATGGTATTAATTCTGACAATTATGGAATTTCTGGAATCGATAATATTCAGGTTAATGTTAGCAGTCCACCCATTTTGACCAGAGAGGATAATTCCATTGGTGAAATTGATATAGCGTATTTAAACAGTGTTGGTCGTGGAATTACTTCCATCGAAGTAAACTTACGAAAAGCAATGCGGTTTACTGAGCAATATGGGGCTAAACTAAATGTCTTTACACATGATCAATACTGTTCTGTGAGTTCAAGACAACCGGCAGACAACAAAGATGACTTCCACAAATGTAAAGAGGAGTTAAAGTCTGCGGATGTACGAGGAAACTTCGTGCGTGGTTTAAATTACGTGGAATTTCAGTGACATAATAATTGGGATTTCTCTCGTTATTTAGGTTAATCATCTTGTAGTCATTGCTGAAGCAGACGTGGAGGGATGCATTAGGTCTACAATCCGAAAACTTTTCATCCCATTCAGTCGGGTGTTTGTTAAACTGGAACGGGACCCGCGGGCATCTAGCATTGGTGAATTCACCTATTAAGAACGCCATAATTGGTGAGTATACCTAATTCCAACGAAAGCACTTCTAATTGTATGTGTATTATAAATGATGAAATTTAGAATGCATCATACTAATATCATTAACTACTAGCATTAACTACTTATTGACGGTTTTTGATTAATCTGTATGATTTTGCGATTTGATACCCTTTTAACGTTATTCATTTTATATTCCAGATACCATGCACAAACCTGATTTCTTGGGATTTCATCACCAGGCTGCAAAGAAAACTATTCAGCAATGTGCGCAAAATGTACGATGAACACGAAGCGGGAATACTTTTCCGTGCAGCTTTTCATTTCTTTATGTGATAAATAAGCTTTCTTTCATTACATTATTATTTAATATCGATACTTTACTCGATTGATATGTTGTCATTATTTAGGTAGCACAGCGTAGCACACCGATCGACTACAAGCAACTACTTATGAGCTACTTGGGCTACAGTTATTCAGTAATTAGCAGTAATTAACCTGTAAAACGCATCTTAGGTCAGGTCAGGTTTCTAGAACGAAAACA
>UZAN01043418.1:0-29048 GCA_900618425.1 Echinostoma caproni
ACATAATGTGATGGAAAAGAGAGGCTGTTTTCGCCCAAGTATATTGGTGCAAACCTTCTCCAGTATGATTTTCAACGAACATTTTAATTCACTTCCAGTATTTCCAGTGCGAATGCCCACAATATTATCATTCAAAAGAATACACTGGTCCTATTCGTTGAGATTAGTTCGCCAGTTCAGAAATACTTTCTGGCTTATCTCACCGCAGAATGGATGCACTTTAATGTGCCAAAAAAATGTTGCAGTTATAAATGTTTGTTTTCTGGCGGCAAAACCAACGTAAGTTTCCGTTAGTACAACAAGACTTAACGTAGTCTTATGGGACGCGTTGTGCGATGAACTCCATGTTCAACATCAGACACCTAAACTTAAAGTGAAATAACATATTTTCTTCTAAACTTAATGGTTTAAGCACAGCTGGTCATAGCTGATGAAAGTGTGGAAAACCTAGGGGTGCCGATCCCATAGTTTCCCAATGTGTTTGCCTGCCCCAAAATTTAATTAGGCAAAGTGGATGGTTGGGGCCTCACCATAAACTGGCTAAATTAATAACTACATTCATCAAGCTGGTCCAAAGTAGACTTGCAACATATATTCATCGAGACACGTCTTCTTTTGTTGGAATAGTCAACTGACTTAACGTAAGAAATTAATTTATGGCTTTTTTACAAACATCGCTTTGGTAATCAATGTTCACTTGCAAAATGGAGTGAGTACCACTTTTGCCACACTGTGGCCCAGGTGTATCCATTATCACCGATCTGAAAAGCTTGTTGTGTGCCTTAAAATATTATGGTTCGATAAATTTAACGATCCGATGTACAGATAATTTGACGGAATGTCAGTGTGAAGCGCTGTGGACATATCCTTGCAGTAATCTTCAGGGTTTCTTAAGGGACATTATTGAATGGTCACATATAAATGCATTAACCCAGGTAATACCACTGAGTCACAATGAAATGAGTCAAAAGACCGACTTCCTCTATGACGTGAAACCATAAAGCGGTCTTAAATTAAAATCGTACCGGTCAATTTATTCCAATTCCGACCAAAGAGAGTTTAGCGGTTCTATTTCCAATATTTCTGTCCAATCATTTACAAACGTAGCTTAGTATAAGCTCAATTTTAAGAGATATTCTAACATTAGGAGTTTGTTTATTGAAGCCAATTAGGCGGTATTTGACGTATGATATTGATAAAAAAATGGTAATGTCATAACGAGAACAGTTAAAGGTCGTCTATTTTCAAAAAAACAAATCTAAATTACCCTCCACTTCAAAGGAGCGAAAGATTGAAGCGCTAGTCTAGTGGAATGGTTTACTGCACATAATACACCACAACTCTACATATCTATCACTAAAGAATAAGCTTTTTGTGAATAAAATATAGACAATCTAAATGCTCACGTTACCTCCGGTTGAATCTGCCATCTTTATTGTGTTCGGTATGTGATGTGCATAAGGCAGAACCGTAGAGTTATATGTGGGAAATTTCTCGTGTAAATGAGGCGTGAGTTAAACAGTCGAAAGCACTATACAGCTGCTTTGACCTGAGTGGGTCTCATTAGCAGTCTGAGGATTGAACCCGGGACCGGTAATCAGGTTGTAAAAATTTCCAATTTAGATGCACAAGGTGTGAGGTCCACGGTAAGCTCGTAGAGATGGGTTGTGTTGTATTGTTAATTTTTGAAATAAAAAACCGTTTTATCAACTGTCCAGTGATCATGTTCGTAGTATGATTGCGTTCTACCTATGCGGTCCCGTGTTCTAACACCAGTTGGGTTGAAGGATTTGGACTGCTGATGAAACCTAATCGGGTCGAAACAACTGTACATTGCTTACTAGCGTTTTAGCTCACGCTTTATTTCCACGACGAAGTCATTACACATAATTAAAGCAAATTCTCCTCAATGGATTATGGAATGTGCCGAACTCCCTGTGCTTCGTTTGTTTTCGAATTCGAAAGTAATTTTTATTAAAACATTCTGATCAAACCGTGGTTGTGATAAGTTATTCATCAATAAAGCGATCTTTTGATAAAGGATTATAGAATACCTAAAACCCTATACACAATGTTCAATTATTATACGCACGGGATGATATATTCGATTAAAAAAAATGTTACCACTCTAAACGGGGTATTTACCCCCGTGCTCCCATCTCATTATAAAAAACCATAACTGATTTTATTTATTCTTCTTATCAACTGTTGACTGCTGTGTATGCTTTCTTTCATACCGTCCTGTTATCTGAGCATTCAACCCACAAAAGCATTGTATGCCCTTATTTACGGAACTAAATTCCTTAATATTTGACGAGATAAATTCGGAGGAACATCCTACGCATTAGTGGACATTTATGCAGCGGCATATTCCAGGAAATTTAAGGAATACTCAATACGTCTTTGTTCTGTTACTCGATAGCTTTTATACCTAGAGTTGATCTCACCGTAGTTGGGACTCATCCTTGTTTTACATTCGTCCTCCGTGGTTTGCGCGCAATGACTTCGAAACATTGAGTTTACAAAATACAAAATATCCTATTGGTGACCGATAATAATGTAAATTACATTTTGCTTCCCAAAGAGTACTTCTTGGTTAATAAAGCTTCTCAGGCAGCGAACGTTCCCCTCTAGTCGTCAACATTAGTTTCCTCTACAAAGCTGGGAAATCCTAAAGTACACATTGTGAGGTAGTTTTTGGAACAACTATATCAAGTAGCGTTCTAATGACAATGTGCAACCAAAGATTGTTAAAACGGCAGACACTCTCACTTAAAGTTGAAAGAGGAAGTGTGGAATTATCCGAAGCATATCATATCATAGTGTGACATCACATTGATTTTATTGTCCGATAAGCTAGTGACACTAAACGGAAAAAGTGAGTCGTCTAACGACCTATGATTTTTGAATGGAATCTCCAAAAATATCATTTTCTTAGCCTCAATCGAGGGCTGAATAACCGCGCGTAATACTAACAATGCCCAAAAACGAGAGATACTAGCATTCTGTTTATTCAGAATCTTATGCATATACAGATCAGCTTTTTTAATTATTATCTATACTCTGAATCCGCCTTGACCTGGAGACAAGACGATTTATCAAAGTTCCCTTGTATCGTGGCGAAAAGGGAATATGGAAACTGCGCACATTATTATACCCAGATGAATTCACCGAGTATTCTTTTCCCCATACATCGGTTCTTTTTTCGGTGGGCTTAGGGCATTAGGAAAAACAAATGCATTATCTTTTTTAACTCTTCTGTGAATGACATACCTGGATATGTGTTGTTCAGTTATTGCCGCCGCTTAACAATAACTCTTATTGAATATCAAATGACAAATGTCTCGTTCGGTTTCCCTGTGTATAACTTCGGTCTATCCTTTGATGAACTATATTGTAGGTTAGGTAAAATGGCATATCTACATAAAGCAGTCGAAATAGTCATTTTAGAGCCTCACTAGCCTATGGTTGAGGGTAGTTCTTACTGTCTAAAATTTGTACGTTCCAAGAACAGCTAACAATTTGTACTTTCAATTTTGACACCGGGGTTCCGATGTGGGCTTTTAGGTGAATGTAATCGACTACCTCTAAAAGTCATGAATTCATAAACAAAGGTTAAAAATTTAAATATAACCTATTCTTGTGCCAAATATTTCCTGACATGATCAAAGAACTTGAGGGAACCTTTCACTTTTTCACACTTTCAATTTTGAACCGGTTCTAGAAGTTCTGTGGCTTATCATCATGAAAGGTTAGTTAATCCCTAACAGTCACTGAACTTGGAGCCACAGCTTTTTAACCTCGGTCTCCCAGATTCTTATGGAGTCAATTTTTTGGTGAAAGGTTTTAATTCTCAAGTTACTAGACTGTACTGTTTCGTGTTTTCAGTATCATTCAAGATCCCCAAAGCCTGTTCTTTACCCGGCTCTAATGAATTCATTTTCATTACCAGTGGCAATATTCCACTTGTTGTCACATTCAGACAAATCCAATGCGTCCCATTTGACGTCAATAAAGGATTTTCAATTACAAATTCCAGGAAGTTCTCAAATAACATTTTTGGTTATCAATACTTTCCACTTCACTTTAGTTGTCTGCTGAAATTAATGAACCAATTACGATTCCAGGTCATTCACGGACTGCTGGTGAGACCTAATCGGGTCGAAACAACTGTACAAAGGCCAGAAATTTCTTCAGGCATGTAAAAACTTGTTTCAATCTTCATTTTTAAGTCGATGTTTCCCATCCACCGGCCTCATTTGCCTCATATTAATTGACAAATAACTAGCCAAACAATCGACCCAAATGTGTTCACTTTGTTTTTATGCACCCTTTGTACACAGTCGACATTGTAGGTTTCCAATGAATACTGTCTATCTGTTCACATGTTTTCCAGCCTGTTAGTCCACATTCTTTGTGTACTTCATTCCCACTTCAATTATTGGTTGTTTGATTTTTTCACAAACTCACATAACATTGCTTAAGGAACACTCGTCCATTATAAATATTAGCGGTAGTAGTGAAGTTATACAAGCATTTACTCTGTTGTCATTCGTTCTAAGTTTAAGTTGGTAGTTTTGTGTTTTCAGTAGGCATAAGTCCTCCATATCGACATGTCTAATGTATTATTTTTTAATTGAGAAGCGTTATCTTTGTGTATATACATATATATATATATATATAATGCTCGTACCAATTTGTGGTAATGAAGAGAAAATTTATGCAATTATCGACAGCGGTAATTTAAAAGAACTCTCCATCCTGATTAATGTACAACACGAAACGCCCTAGATGTTTGTATACCAAATTTATTTCCTGGAAATGCAACTGATAACATGTTTTCCCGTTTAACATGGCCTTAATCTACATGTTGAAGCGTGTGTAATGACTAGTAAAACCTAAATTGTTGTTATTTTTCTACTAATTACAATTCCAAAACACAGCCACTCTCTTCCCTATGATCCCAAAGCAGATTTGCAAACCTCTTCAATTGAGATTATCATATTTTAAAACAAATACAATCAAACAGTTTGTGGCACTGACTCATTACTCCCATCTTGTTGACACCATGTTTAAATATCAATCAGTTTGGAAAATTCAACACGCCAGTTCATTCAACATTCACTCAGATTTAGACTAATGCCCTCCCTTCATTTGCCCACACTCCCACCCACCCACCCCCGCCTTTAATGAATGTATCTAGTGATTATGGATTACCTTTGATCATCGCTCCAGACATATGTATATTCACTCGTTAGCAAACCACTTGATCTCAACCCATTTGAGACACCTCAATGGACTCGTTGATATCTATTCACCTATACCTGTCAGCACTTGTAACTTTATTCGCATACAGATTGATATAACCCATTTCCCCCCGCTGTATTCAGTATTCAGTATTCGAGCATTATTCTCGTCTTATTCAGCCTCCCTCCTCGGCCTTGAGGCCACATTTGGTCCTCCCAGCATGACGCATCTGGTGGCACATTGATAGGAGCAATTCTCTTCCACGTCGGCTCTTGTGNTCCTATACAATTGAACAATACTCATTCCGCAACTAATTTATTGCCCGTTGTGCCGTACCAATCTCTCCGCTTGTTTTACCGTTGTATCGACATCGCTTATTTCCTTTAGCTCTTTTTTACCCATATCTATTGCCGAATCCCCCGGGACGGAGTGGCTCTGACTGGTCGATTTTCCGCCGTTAAATACTCCGTTTTCCTTATTGTTCCTTATTGTATGGTCTGACACTGCCTAGCGAGGGGCTGGACTCAGTATCCCCTGACATTTCGATTTACCCTGCCTGGTTTCTGAGCCGGATTGCTCATAACTGGGGGCATGTTCCACACATTGTCTGATTACCCGTATCTATATCTTTTGCAATTCAATTTGTCCCAATATCATATCAAGATGTCCGGGAATTATTGCAATCATCTAGATTGTGTATACCACTTTAGAGACTGGGACTAGAAACCGAACGTATAATCTGACCGTCGTGAATCAAGGAATTCCTAAACTAGTTTTATCGGTAAGATCGTTTCTTTTCGACGATTAGGGGCAACCTACGCGTAAATCAATTGATCTAGATATTCATAAATCATTCGATTTTTAACTCTAAGTTGCTTAATTTCTCATCAGGCATAGGGAAGAAGGGTTAGCTGAACACAGTATCCAAAAGGAAATTGAACAAACGCCCTGAAGAACCCTGTACCGTTTCTTGTTCCATGATACCAAAGAAGTTCCGGATCATCAGAAACGCTTCCACACTCCTGGCAAACCCGCATTACCACTTTTACTGACTCGTAAATTTTTGGAAGACGTAGGTCATGAGTTGAATTTTTCGCAAGAGTGAGGGTTTTCACTGTGGAGAGGTAATATTTGATAGCTAGATTCTGTGTACCATTCATCATTACCTAGCACTTCTAGCTATTTACGGGCATTAGATATAAGTAAGAGCTTGTTTAATCGTTTCTCTGGTGGCCTGCATGCTTATCTAAGACATCGACGTGGTTCCGAAAATCTCCTCTCCTTAGTGCTCCAGGGTTTTATTGGACACCACTCGGCTGAACTTAAATCCTTTACATTTACTCAATTTTGATCACATCTTTAGGTTACCCTATAGTACTTGGATGGAACTGCTTCATAAAACGCTGCGCCGAAAAATGTCTTCCCCAGTTTCAGATTCGCAAGCGTAGGTAAGATCATGTCAGAGGCATAGATTGTTTCATCCTTTTTTTACCAGTGTGTGATATTCATTAACCGATACCGTGCCTCCATCGTTTCCCCTGGGTTGATTGAAAGAACTCTAAAATACTACAGTGTGGTTCAGCTATGATCACCAAAAGGTGTTCTGATCTCCTAACAGTAACTAACTTATCGAACATTTTCACAATTTTTGATTGTTGGTGGCTTCGGTAATCACTATTCTAAGAATCACCATGGTAGTGTTTCCATCGTGAACCTGAATCGAGAAATGCAACAGTGACAATACGATTGTTCGAAGACAGTTTACACTTACTATTTGTGAATGTCGTACGTTAACCATAATTCACCCGGGTTACTTTGTGTGGTGGCAGTGTGGAAGTAAGACTATATGATTTCAACGATAAAGATTATCAAATGCAGAGCCCATATTCAGGAAAGTGCTTTTTAGAAATACCCTAATTTTAACTAGTATTCTCTTTTAAAATTCCGTAACTCTTTGGAAAGTCCTCATTACGTTATTTCTATTGCAGTTGATGTGATGGAGATATCTCATTCCGTTCCGAAAGTATGATCAAAATAGTCATTTTGCTTATTCAGTGCTTGAAGGTGTTTCTGTACTGCTGTCACAGAGATGAATTATGACCTGAAAGTGTCGAACGAAATAGATGTGAATCCGGTCATCACTGATGTGTATATCGATTGAGCATGATCTTTTGATGTCCCAGTTCAGCCGCTTGAAGTGTAGCTAATGAATTCTATTGCAGCATCATGCATCAAGCAATGGCTCAAGCTTTGATCGCACATGATTCACTGGTATCAGTGGAGGGGGACAAACACAAACACACACAGAGAGGCGTACGCGTCCGAGCAAGATAAACAACCGATATGTATGTCATGGGAATTGAGGCGTATGACTGAAGCCCGTCTCTATCGTCCCCCGAATTTCAACAGGAGGTAGAGAAATCGGTGCTACTCGGCGGTCATCCAGACATCGCTGGGAGGCTTGTCAGCACCGGTGAAGTCAACGCGACAGCTTGAAATTATCCGAGGACATCTTGAAATAATACGGCGACAACTTGAAATAACCACCAGACATCCTGAATTAATGGTCCGACAACTTGGAATGATTCCCAAACATTTTAAAATGATACCCGGACAGCTTGATATGATATTGGGACAACTCGAATTGCAGGGTATAGTACACGTAGATCACCGAACTCGCGTTCTATTTGCCTGGACTTGGGAGTTCGTTTTCTGCGCGTCACTCAGTCACTGGACGTCAATCCAGTACATCATGTGTTGAAAAATTTGTGCTTCCAATTCGCAGTTCTTTTCACTTTGTGTTCCCCGGAACGATCCTCGATTGTCAATCAAATAAAATCCGTTAACCAGCAAGGTTCTTTGAAGAATCGGACGCTGTTTATACGTCAAAATATTCGAAATTCTCCAAAGGAATGATCTTCAACCGGAATCTCCTCTGTTTGGTGCCCATGAACCAGTTTTAATTTCTTGGAAACTTCCCCTCCTATAGTTGCCGGCGTTACCTATGTGTCAAACTGTGTTTTTGTCTTGTCAGACAACAGTGCGACACCACTGTGCACATACACAAGCATTGACAAATAGCACCGAAGGGTTGAAACATGAAAACATGTGTACAAGTGCGATGTCTTCACATCTTTTTGAGAACTAAAATGTAGTCCAATGGTTCTGATCTCCATACAGAGTCCAAAGGGTGCAGTTGAGACACAAGGGAATGAAAAGCTAACCACAACGAACACTCATCATTCATCGGGCAATTTGTTGTCCTAGGGCAACAATTTGAGGAAACACTCGATCGATATCCTAAGCAAAAAATATCCCAACTACCTGGTTACAAACCTCCGGCTGCAAATATCTGCATAAAAGATGTCGCAGTAGTACAAGAACGAAGCACTTCAAATGAGCTTGTTTTCCACTCCGTGCAATCAAACGCTCACACTTTGAACGTATACAGGACTGATTTTAATGAAATTGCAAACAATTAGGAGGATAAAATGAAGAACGCAATTCTATGACTTTTAAACCAGTGACATTATTTTACTATCTGAATAAACTTCATACAATAATCGCTTGATCATCAGTAACCAAATGCGCACGATATGATTAGTCCTTTTTCGTCTATGTCTTTATAATTTCAAATCCAAGGTACGTCAGTCTTTGAATTTGCTAATCACGTAATCCTTTTGATCTGCTTTTTTGAACCCGATCTAGCTTGTTCTTTGCATTTAACAAGTGAATTTAAGATAACTGCTGAAATGAGCATTTTGTATTTATAAAAACGGTATCAAGCTTGTGACATTTTGTTGTTTGCTTTGCTTCCAGATAATCCGTTTATTGATCCGAACGAAAGCGCTCCGTATTGTACGGATTTCAATGAATAGACACCAGTGGCAGAATCAGATCATCCTTCATTTCGCAAACAAAAAGGGATTATATGTGGGATGAGTGATGGAGAGACAGCATCAATTTAGCTTATAATTTAACCTAGAAATATGTTTGAATAGTGGAACAAGCCGTGAATAAGTGTCAGTAAACATACAGTTGTGAAAATATTACCGATTTATCAGTTATGAGAACACAGTCTAGTAACCATGCTTATCTTCCCGCTAAATCAACTGGCGAAATACTGCACAATTTATAAGCGACTAAAAAGGTATCGAGAAAAATAACTGTGAAATAAATTAAAGTACAGAATCAGATGATGTAATTGTAACAGTTAGCACACGTGGTGCTTTTATGGATTAGTGTTGGGAAGGTAGATGAGGGAGGGGTTTTGTGAAACTCTAAGTGCGTAGTTTATTCAGAGTTTATGGACTGATTTCCCTTAGGTAGCATTTAGTTGGATGGCCATGGTAAGACCAATGTTGTGGGTTCACAAAGGGGTTGCAGATGGATGTCAATCGCCTCGGTCATTGAGAAGATTCGGGACTTGACCTCGTTGGGCAACCTTTCCTTGACCTTGTAGAGAGAACAAAAAGCCTCACTGCCTGTGATACTAGACTCGATCAAATGGTTCGTAATTGCTGTGGCTCCAGTCCTAGCTAATCTCAGATTCAATCAATGAGGATGATCCTCTTTGACGTGATCAAATAGACGTCTCACAATTAGACCCAAATAGCTTGCTCCACAGGAGTAGATGAATTATTAATCTGTATAGGATCTGCATAATGGGAAAAGGTTTGAACGTGATAGAACTCTCTTGACGTCTTCTGGAAAACTAAGCGCTAGTTTTGGAACAATGTGCTCCAACGTTGTTTTTCGCCCCGATAGGCAGCCGAATATTTGTTAGTTGATTCTGCACCATCTCTTACGATAAGAAAGCCGAATTGACGAATAAGCTACTCTTACGCGTTTCCCAGTCATCCGAATAGTAAAAGGATTATGGATCTCATAGCAGCGTGTCTATCTGAGTGCCTTCGTGAGCGTCATCTTAAGTGGTTAAGAGGTGGTGTAACGACATTGATCACAACCCCAACAGTTCAACTTACCTTTTGAAAATGAAAAAAAATCTTGGTTAAGACCCAAGATTTCTTCCACCTAAATAGAGTCTAAAATCAATCCAGCAATATTGAAGGCAGTCAGTTTCCCTCTACAAGTTGCACTGCGGGCTCAGAAGTAATTCGTGCAATCACCCTCAAGATACCATACTTTCTTAATCAGCAAAGCAACTGATTTCGAGTTATCAATGAAATCCGTAAAACATGTGATGAGTAATTTTAGATCTTGATGTAGAAAAACTTTTCTATGTCTACCCTAACTTGCCCTAACTCACTTACACCTTTCAAAAATTGAATGTCTGCATTGTATTTTCTTGGTTTATCATGTAAGTGATAAAAACAAGCTTGCTTGCCCTAACAACGATGCAAATTTCTAGTCATTTTCCGGTGGCATGAAACTGTGCAGAAAACATCAAAATGCAGAAATGAACCAATCTCTAATGAAGGCAAGATGTTTGAAGCGTAAAGTTTCTTTATGACAAGCATGAGAAACACTGGACCAAATCCCCAAGCAGAATTATAGTAACATTGAATGAATCATTCTGTCTAGGTGTTTATGTTTTTGAAGAGAACAGGAAAAATAACATCAGGTTTCCTTGTTAATTTACCAACGGTTGAACTAAAGCCTGTTTATGTTTACCGAACGTGAACAAGGATATTTCCTGTGATTTTTACTAAATACCAACTGAAAATTGTTTACTTCTTGTAATACATCCTGAGAAGCTAGTATTTCGGAGTTCTAAAGCAAAACGGACGGATTAAAATTGATAACTCAAGTTATGTGGTAATGTTGTAAGGTTTATCACCATATCGCAGACAGACAGGAAATTCATTTTTTCTTACGAAAAATTGCCTAGAATTCGGCAATGAAATATGTTTCGAACTTCATTTGCTTTTACTTCCGTATCTAGTCTAGTTATATTTGGAAATTTGGTGTGAAATAAAACCTTGTTGTGTTAAAAAATGTTGTTTTAACTGAACAAAAAGGATTATTCAAATTATTCGAGGTAGGAGCCATTTTAGAATAAATCAGAATAGTAACCATTCTTTCATGTTTTCCGTTGTTGTTTGGCGACGTGTTCAAAGGCAATGCCTCTAGTTCATTGCTTTTGAGTACATTACAGTCACCCAATCAAGGATTTAGAGGTTTAGAAGAACAAATTTACCTAAGGCATCTTATTCGTTGTGAAATGGCTACTTCACAAGCACTGATGATGGCACGTCGGCTGGTGATGAAACATTTGCAAACAAATTGCCAAGCTCAGCGAACAGGCGAAATAGAATTCAGTTCACCCGAGCTACGAGCTACAATATTCAGTACTTTGTCAACAGGCTATACTACTTCTCTGGGCTAAACAGAAAATTCATCTCATCGTCAGCAACATCATCATCATCGATACAGCGTAGATGCTTCATTCGTGATCTTCATTATTCAGTTTGTCACATAATTTACTCATGAGTACCTATAAAATTTTCACGCTTTTTTAAACTACATATGTGCAACAGTGCACAAGGTTTTCAAAAGCAAATAAACTGTACATAAGTGAATGGGGTAGGTTTGAAATGTATGTCAATGATAAAATCATTAGAGTGCATTTGCTTCGCGAAATTTTATTTATCTCGAAGGTCTGCACGACTTTACTCCCGTGATAAGTGAGAAATTATTGTATCAAGATGAACTATTCCGCAATATGTTACAGAATCAAGATCAATCTTTCTTAGGGAAAGAAATGAATAGCTTACACAAATTTTACATTAGAATAAATTTTCTGAGATTTTATAGCCTGGATACAGAACCTCAGCTCGAAAGTTAACTCACGACTTTAGAGCAAAGCACACCAAATGATGATCAATTTAGATGCAAAATATTTCAACAATAAGGGCATTTGCGCGATTCGAAGCTTATCAGCGACCGCCTACGCGACAATAAATGTTGTTTTCCCAAACTCTCACCTGAGCTCAGCTTTAACTATAAAAAAAATTCGAAATATCTGTTCTATTTGGAGTCGAGACCATAATTTACTACCGAAGACAGAATTTGTTATTGTTCTATTTAGTTATATGAACACTGAAAGAATAACACTCGATCACTCAGCTTTCTGTGCTTCCAATCGCGTGAACTCGATACAAAGTAGCCCTAGAGATGCATGATAGCAATTCTTTTGAGGAGCGACATGTTTTGCGCTTCAAACGAAATATCAATGAATTTACTATTTATCCTGGACTCGAACATTGACCAGAACAACAACAACAAATATTACTGTATTTGTTCAAAAACTGAGTGATCAAAAATGAGATGTCTTTACATTTTCCCAGGTAGCCTCGAGGACTAAGAAGCATGATTGGTAATCCCTCTTTACCGATACTTATCTCAATCTCTTCGGTTAGTACCGATAAGCAATAAGTGGCAATGAGTTGTCAACGGAATTGAGGTTTTCCGTGCATTGCGTCATCTTCATCGCACTGGTGGCAGATAAAAGTGTCACGAATGAAACCCTAATGACCAGTAACTAAGGCTGTTCAAGAAGATCAAATGGTCAAAACATTAACCTGACTAAATCGTGCTATCCGTAACCGATATGCTGTTCACCAGAAACGAAAACCCGCCCACCTACTCGAACCTCATTTCTTACAATGGATTGATTCTTGTGAGTAAAGTGAGAGAATATCCCCATGTCTGGAACTTACCGAAGAACACCGTTAAAGAGTTAGACTACATACATTTTGACGTTCATAAAATGCGAACTTCACTGGTGCAGACTGTCAGTGAATCGATAAGATCATAAAAAACGCAATCGATAAAATAAACGAGCAGTTATGTACAATTGATAATTTAGCGGTACGTTAAGCACCAGCAGATCGAAAACCGAGATCAACTAGTAATTTCCGTCAACTGTTGCAAGTGTAAAATATGAATAGTTGTAACATGTACTCAACCATTCTTACCGACTTCCAATGATCTTCTGAAATTTGTATCTGGCATTTTTTCCTACTCACAACTGTGTGATTTACAACTAAGTTGAAAACCACCTAGCCAAGAGTCCGTATTTTTCACTGACGAAAATCGGTAAGCGAAGCTCAAAAACTTGAATGGCAAACCCCGTGAAGGTCTTTTATGACAGACGTCATTTAGACAAAGTGTTTGGATTACGATGAGTAGGCAATAAGAACCTCGATGCAACCTATTTATTTGTTACAATAACTCTCCAGTCTGTTTCTTTTCAATAAAATCTGTATCTCCTACATCGCTCACAGCCAAATATCATCTTGCACCTATAACGATGTGAATTCCATCCGACATATTCAATGTGCCGGTAATTCACAGCAAGTGTACATTCTCCGTGTTATCTATACTAGCAGGGATGCCTTAATGACCATGTCGTGAACAGTTAACCTGTACTCCATAGTGTGCAAAGTCACCCCTAGTGAGACATGTGAGTTTTGCCCATCTGGTTTACTCGCTGGTTTTGATATGGATTCTAAAGATAAATGTACTCAGCACAATTTGGTCAAGGTCCTAACCCAATGCAAAAGCTCTTGTCTTCTTAATTATACAGGTCTAATCGAAAGTGAAGCAACGTGGTCCCTGTGAAAAAACTTGTGGGTTCGTATATGCAACAACATTTTTACTGAAGTAATTTTTTCCAAAAAATAATAAATAAACCTTGGTGCGTTTTTGTAGCAGTGATTTTCCTGATTCGTCTAAACGTAGCAGATGGAATGGTTCAGAATGTAGTGGATACTCCCATTTCGTCAGTAGTGGTTGACCTAGACCAGGATGAGTCAAGAGCTAACCAAAGAGAATAAAACAATTTTTATTTATAACAAATTAACAGTAAAAACAATTAACATGTAAAGTTTGTGTACACTAATAGTTGATTGGTCTGCCTTTGTACCTTAGGACTTTTTCGAGTCTCTTCGGCATGGAATCTACCAACTTTGTTATGAAGTCATTTTCTATTTTGTGCTCCACTTCGTATCGCACTCTTGCCTCCGATGTCCAATGTACCGGTAGCAATTTGACCTCTCTCTTCAAAACAGCAAGCGGATTTTCAATCGCATTGACGTCCGGGCTATTAAGGTAAGTTGCATGAAATGGATCTTAGAGTCACGCATCTTTTCTGAAATCTGAAAGCAAATAATAAGTGAACCAGATTCCTTAACTAAATAATTTCGGATAATTCTTGGGTCGCTCCTATTAGAATATATTGCGTTTTCGTATTTGATAAATTTTGTGATTTTCATGTTGAGATTATTTATTCTTGGCAACCAAGGTCAGACACATTTAATCATGCAGCCTAGAAACTATGTTGATCGAAGTGGACAAGAGATAAATTATTGTCTATAACTAAAGCATTAATAAAGATAAAAAATACAAGGAAACTCAATTTTATCAGAAAAGAATATTTTAGTGCATCACAATCGGCCAGTACCGTAAGTTACATTAAACTTTTCCCTTCTATACTTTCTAACCCTCATTCCTTCTGCCCAGAATTTTTTTGGAGCTGCGGCAAGATTTGTAAGTTTTCAGTTGTTAAAACCAAACGGCTATCTCTAAGCTAATATCTCGCCCAACTAACTAGTTTCGTAAAGCGCAGAACACTTGGAAATGAGGCTAGCGTAAACTACTGAATGACGCGCACGTGTGCAGGCGGGTGGGGGGCGTTTTAGATGAATGGTTTGATTACATTTGTGCGTTGGTGGCTTGGTAAAAGCGGGGGCATTTGTAGTCAAAAATGCACAACTCAAGTACTGATGAAAGGCTGTGGGCCGCAGGCATTTTTTGTGATGTGCGACGACCCTTTCAGTTGTATACGTGCCCACAAACATACCGCTGTCTTCAGTGAAATCACAACGGTGCTATCACTATTGGATAGGACAACCAACACAATGCACGCAGCCCAATTAGGCATCAGCCGTACGCCATTCGCCTGCCTACTCTTTCAGTAACTCAAAATCTTTTAAAATGCCTACCACAAATGTAGTAATGCTTCATCATTTCAAGAAGAAACCTGAGGCTGGTAATTCCGATGAGAAACTCTTGATCAGTAGCTCTCCGCATCGGGAAAAATTGGTCCATATATTCCAACCCAAAACCTCATCTAGTTAGGTTTTAATTTACCGTGCGCCGCCTCACATACAACGCTGCATTTATCGTTTGAGTTTCAGACCTCAAGTGGTAGGTCTTGAGAAACGTGCGCGTTCGTTTATTAGCGGTTCGATTATCCAGGTGTAAACAAAGGTCACCGACGGTGACGAAATCTGTTCTGACCTATTTTAAGTTGATCGGGTTATTTCTTTTACTGCATAAATAACTGCAACCCACAGTGTTTTTTTTCACGGACTGCACGATGAGATACTCAGTATTCTCTTTTTACGATCACAAAGCTAAAGCGGATATAAATTTTCCTCACATAAACGGGAAGCTTTTTATGCCGCCTTGCTCATTACGCTGATATTCACCCATACAACACAACTAGCTCACACCGATTCTCGGAGGTATCTGTTCTCTTATTTCACATCCTCAGCAAAGTATCCCATATATTAGAGATGATAATGATTTTTTGAGCTCCTTTTTACTGAAAACATAATTGTGCAACATATTTCCAGAGAGAGAAAGAAGCAATCAAACTGCGGCCTCTCATAGAATAAAATGAAGTGCGGAATTTAGGTGATGGTGGGCTGGAGAATAAAAGAAGTGTGATAAAATATACCATGGTGAAGTGAATCTCTTTATCACCGCTAAACAGTTAAACACGGTTTGAATTGGTTACTACACCGAACAATGTATAGTTATATTTCTTGATTCCAGGGATCCCTTTTATGGTACACTGCGCAATGGATAACTGTAGTCAGATAAGAGATTTTAAGCTATTGAACTCCACAGGAATCCCGCACTCTTCTACAAATCAGTTTGTTCATTGTATGCAAAAATTAGACATTTTTCTGCTTGATCAGCCACGATGTTTTTAGTACAAATGAATCAGCGCGCTTTGTTTTGATAGAAGTTTTAAGATTTACCTGGGTAAGTTGTTCTTACAGGGTTCCAAAACATAAAAATTACCCTGCAAGGCATGTTTCACGAATGCTTGTTCAATGTCGTTCTCCAGTTAGTCGATAAAGTAAATGGAGTCAATTGAAACAGCATCCCTTGTATTTGTAGGAAAGTACATGCGATTGAAGAACAAGTTAAGAACAAAACCGATAAAAGCCGGTTGTTGGGGTACTGAGGGAGACGAAGACCAGTATCGTGTGCTGAAAACAACAAGTAACTTCTTCTAGACAATGTTATTCGAGTAGATAAGTGTCAGTTGTTTAAAATATTCACTGTACTCGCCTCACAACACTTTTGTTCAAAACATGTTGCTGTTTTAGGGAAATACGTAGTTGTGTTTTTTACACATGGGGTTTCACTGAGACCAGGCTTCGAATGCTCGAACTCTGTGTTCATGCGCACAGCTCGGAATTAATGGCCTCAACTCTCACATCACTGGGTTGGCATTACAGTCCGGAAACAAATAAAAGCAACCAATGCATTGCCGCAAAATTCAGTCTTTTAAATCGACTTGTAATTCGATTTTCCGATTATGGTTTTACACTATTGATTTAGTCTTGGTCATTGACCTATGCTTGTTAAAAACATTTTGATTCTTTGAACCCATTCGAGCTCATAGACAACAACAATAACAATTCTAATCGCACTTAGGGGGCGCAAATGATATAAAAACAAACAGTTTTGTATCAAATCAATTTCACAAAAACCTCTTTCAAAATAAATGAGAAAACATTCAAAATTACTACCTCGGCAAATCGTTTTAAGGTTATTGTATCCACCCAAAGAATATCAGTCACATGCACTTTTTCAAAAATATTGTCTAATTCTAGGCTTCAAATGCGATGAAAATGTTTGTTTATTTATTCAGACTTCTTATTTATTTGAATGACATCTTTATTTAAGATATCGATATAGATTCCTGTCGATCCACAAATAAGCCAGAAGAATTACGGAATTCAACAGAACTGATTTTTTCAGATAATAAGAAGCAACAGTGTTCTCTTGTCCCTGCAATAGAAAAACACAAAATCTTTGGAACTCAGACTAACCTCAATTTCGTTTCACGGGATTATTCTGTGTGGTTCAGTTTGACGTGCCTTTCTTTCAGATTACAGCAGTGCAAATGTGTTATCAATATGAGCTTCCACTCGCTGTCCAGTACTGAAATTTAGAAACCAAGAAGCAACAAGGAAAGTACCATCCCGATGTCTACTCAGCAGTCTCCATCAAACTGCTAGACACACATAGATTTGAAAACCTATTAGCAGCTGTCGAGAGCAGGGCAAAAGTACGAATTGCTTCTCTCGAAGGGAAAATAAAGACCCTCAGTTCCCAGATCACTCCCGAAAGCCTAAACCCAAGGTCGTCAAAACGTCCGAGATGTGCTTTTTATAAAACAAATCAAGAGGTAGAGCGCAGCAGTTTCTCTCCAATAACCACAAGGAAAACAACGGTCAAAGTTTCGGTACCTGTAGTCATGGTATCGCCATGTTAAAGTCAGTCGCAAGCTACTACACCGTCACAAATGAACAAGAGAGTAAGTGGCAACACTACACTCACAATAATTTGTACAAATCTCCCAGAACCGCAAGTCAATCATCGAGAGGTAACAGGATGAGGTGAGTCGCTGGAGAGAGGTATGTGCCCGAATGGGTGTAGAAGCCAAATCGGCGCGCCTCACACGTCTCTGGCACCAACCAATATCACCGCACATCGGAGAACTTCGTGTGATGCTGGCCGGTGAAAAAGACGTTGAAAATGTTGTTCCTTCTAGTTTATCGCCCTCCTTCGTCGGCAGATTAATCAAATGAGACTTTGTTGCAAACAATGCCTTATTTCTTGTCATTGAATTTCACCCACCTTTTAATTATGAGTGATTTCAACTGCCCAAAGCTGAGCAACATGACGACTTCATGTACGCCGTTTGAACGAAAATTCATGCAGTTCATCCAGTTACATCCGTAGTTCAATCATGTGAAGAAACCCACTAGATTCGAAAACAACCAAAGTTTGTCAACTTTGGATAAATGAAGAATTGTTGACAGAATCAAGTGCAATTGCAACTCCGTTGGGGCGCAGTGATCAAGCTGTATTATTGTTCGAATACGTTTGCTATGCATCAGTAATAGCAGTTTCATCGAATCGCTTTTGCATCATAATCAACTATGCAAGACTAAACACCCTGGCTCACAGAATCAAGTGGATCTCCCCTGATATAGGATGCAATCCCCTAGAAGACTAGAGAAAATTCACTAACAGCCTCATAACATTGGTGGCTGTTGTTACAACCGTCAAGCGTCTTTGCCAGTCAACTGTTCGAAAATCAGTAATAAGCAGTTGAACTAGGAAATGGATAATGCAAAGGGAATTTTACTGGAGGGAGTTCAACAGTTGTCCATGCACCAGCAATTGGGAAGCCTACAGGCTCCTTCAAAACCATTGTGCCAATTGGATTCGCGAAGACAAGCACACTTATCATGATATGCCGGCGAGGAAATTCCTCACAAACCCTAAGCTATTATATAAGCACGTAAATCCTTCCAGGATAGTCAAACACGGGGTTCCGATATTGAACTTGGCAGAACGTGTTTCAATGACAACTAAGGAGGCTGGGGAAATGTTTAGACTACATTACTCTCAAGTGTTCAATGAGCCTAGTAACACTGGGCTGGTACTTCCCCGTTTGCTGAAACATATTCCTTACCCATTACTGACAAAGATTATCTTTTCTCCCGGAAAGATAAAGACAAAGCTCTTGGCTTTAAAGAAGAACTCATCACCGGTTTAGATAACATACATCCACAAGCCCTTATCACCCTGGCAGGTCACATAGCCGATCCTCTAAGTGGACTATACCAAACATTGTTTGAAGATACTGTGCTTCCTCAGGTGTGAAAAAACGGTGTCATTTCACCTATTTACAAAGGTGGATGCCGCAGTGACCCAACCAACTACTGACCCGTCACTCTCCTTCCAGTGTTGTCCAAAGCCATGGAATCCATTGTTGCAGATTCTGTAGTGAATCATCTGAAGAATAACTGCTCATTATACCCAGTCCAGCAAAGTTTTCGAAAAAATCGTTTATGCGCAACTAACTTTATTTTGGCTCGGGTTGATTGCACTCATGCTGTACACCAAGGCAATGGGGAATATGTTACTTACCTAGACTTCTCTAAAGCACATGATAGGGTAAATCATCAAATACTATTACGAAATCTGTATAAATATGGGGTCCGTGGACTCGTATTTGGCTGGATCGAGGAGTTTCTTCGCCTACGTACCATGTCAGTTCGTGTTTCCGATTCACTTTCTGATCCAAAAGATGTCAACCGTGGGGTTCCACGGGATCTGTGCTAGGCCCACTTCTTTTCCTTGCCTTTATAAATGATCTTCCAGACGTCCTTCGACCACAAACTCTGTTGTTTGCAGAAGATGCCAAAATATAGAGGACAATAACAAAACCAGACGATTCATTTGATCTCCAGAACGCCCTTGACAAAGCCCACAGATGGTCTGTCTCCACTGGCATGGAATTCAGCGTTCCCGAATGTAAAGCCTTATCACTACGTCACAATGGTTGTTTTTCCTACACTCTTGGAGGATCTGAGAGTAGCCAATCAGGCAGATATGAGTTGCTCCACAAAGTGTTCCGAGGCATCTTCCATGGAGGTAAAACAGGTTGGATTGCCTAAACGTGCTTTCGGATCGTTTGAGCTGGCTTTCCTTCCACGTCTGTCAGCCACATATATCCGTCCATACACCGAGTACTCAATTCAGGCCTGGAACCCCCATGGCTGCAGCGAAATCGGGAGACGCTCGAACATCCATAGAAAATGGCTACCAAGGTGGTCAAAGGTCAAAGGTCTATATATTTCAAGACCTATAGTGAAAGATTACAGCTATTGGGTCCACACTCGTTTCAATATCGTCAAATCAGAGTCGATATTATCTTACTATATTGGATTTTCCAACAGTTCAACCATCCATGTAGACATTTATTGTTTCTATCAACCAGTGTTCATTTCAGAGGCCATTCACTGAAGTTGGCACTGAAGTTGGCCGTCCCGACTGCAGCCGCCATTCATTTATAGTCAGAGTGTGCAGCACATAGAACTCTCTACCACCTCACGTGGTCTGTGCCCCAGCATTAGTGTCTTTCAAGCGTCCGCTTGATTATGCTCTTGCAAGCATTATGTTTCAACATCCAACTACATAATATATTCTCATGTGCTCATCAAAAACATTACATTACTATTTCACCTACATGGACTAACTGTGATCTTGTGAATCTTGTTCAGAACCAAAGTGTAGACACCCTATGGGATTTGATAAGCGAAGTCTGTAAGTTTTTCCCATAGTAAAAATTTGAATTTGACAAAAGCTTTATTCTGTTGATTGCAAAGGCGTCTATCAAGGAGGAGACATGTTCGACAATGGATATTTGGCACTCTATGCTTGAGGCTGTTGAATATCTTGTTTATTTAATAGGCTTAGCCACACTNCACTAAGGTGGTGTAAGGTACAAC
The DNA here is from genome assembly GCA_900618425.1 of Echinostoma caproni. Classification (NCBI taxonomy): domain Eukaryota; kingdom Metazoa; phylum Platyhelminthes; class Trematoda; order Plagiorchiida; family Echinostomatidae; genus Echinostoma; species Echinostoma caproni. Next base: position 20,823 of record UZAN01043418.1, read on the forward strand.
TTTTTCCCTTCCTTTGTTCTTTGCGTGTTAAGCAACTTCCCGTTCCGGACTAATTTTTTGTTTTGTAACTAAGCTGATGACATTATTAAAAATGTGATTTAGCCATCCCTAACAGGACTTGAGAAATTTTTAAAAAAAAACAAGTTAAGGTTTGGAGCCCATGCACAGAAAGTCTCAAAATGACATGTGCTCGGTCTGTGGGTGTATAAATCCTATAGACCCCTCAAAAGTAGGTTCCTCCCGCTATCGAGTAATCAAAACGAAACCCACTGATATGACCTTGGTTTTGCACTATCAAATAGCTTATCATGATTCATGCTCGTTCAGAATTCACCTTGAACCGTATAAGAGAAGTATAGTTTCCCTGAGGTGATTGCTAAATTAGTGCACGTACATTATCCCCTACTGATTGTACCGCTTGTGAATAACTTTGTCCAATCTGTTGAGAATGTATTTGCTCTCTCAGGTAGATCTCAATATACAGTGATAAATGCAGAGACAAAGTTTTGAATACAATAGATAACCATAAATTTATTGCACGTCGAAATTCTATATGAAAATTACTATCAGATAATCATCAGCCATTGCATGACATACTAGTGAAGCGTTATCGATATTCTCAGGAAGCCTGAAGTTCGCATGTTTTACTCATGTTTCAGTCAAGCGTACTCATGTTTCACCACATCGTACAAGCCTGTTTGTTGATACAAATACATTGTGTACGCATTGTTCGGTTGCTTGAGAAAATAAAACGTCTGATGTTGTTCTATCAGGTTCAGTCAAATTTACCTCCACAAACATGGTCGAAATGCTGAAAATTTACCCTGGCTTGACTTTACTTGACTGAGTGACTGGTTGCAGCTTACAAAATGCTAACGTGCATATTTTGCGGAGCACGCAAGCATAACTGGAAACGAAGAGAATCTTCTAAATTATCAACGTGTAATTCCTTATATTTAAAATAAGTATGACCGCTTCAAAGGGTCATATAACGTGCATAGCAATACGAGATACTTAGTACGCTATCCGGTTTTGTGCATTGTGCTGTTGGAGGCATTATCCTACGGTCACATGAGTCATTGCGATAGCAAAAACTAAGGAATAAATGTTACACCATTTTCCGGGTTGTTTCAGTTCGGCAATCCAACGAACATCCTCTCTATCTGGGCTGCACTAACTCCATATCCCCTCACTTGCTTCATATTGTTTGAATAATCACTGATTCACGCTGACCTTTTAGCGTGGAATGTTTTACTCAAATCACAAAAATATGTGCAAAAAAATTAGTAAAATATGTTTTCCACATGTTCACCGTCTGTTCGTGGGAAAAAAGGTGGCTATTATATGGAAATATTCACCACAGTTTCGATAGTTCCGTTCTTCGTTATTGAATCATTCCCATTCATGTACGAGAAAGATAAGTGTCTACAACCTATTGTGCGCATCTACATATTTGTACTGTTGATAACACAATGCTTCCTAATTTATCCCTCTTCTAATCATACATATCATTTGGGCTTTAGTTCCTTCACATAATATATATACGTGTAAACTTTTTCGCGCTCTCCTTAGCCCTTCAATGTACTCAACAATCACACTTAACCTTATTCGGGCTTCGAAAATGAAAATTTCGTTTTGCCACTGTTTGTTCCTACCGTTTATCTTTTGTTCTGGAAAATTCCAGACATGTGCACATATATATTTAGCTCTCATTAAGTGTAATACATGAACCTGTGTACCCACCGCAAGTCCGCATTCGTCTAAACTCTGGTCGACAGTCCAGGCGATCGTATTGTTTGTCTGATCTTTTTTTTATACGCTCAACTTGAGTACCATTTAGTGCGACAAACTTTCGGTTAGTCACAGTTTATTAGGAATCCGCAGAGTAAATGGCGAGTGAATCAAAACCCAGTCTGCAGTTAAATATAAATCTGTTACCTGTTTCTTAACATTGATATATATAAGCGCATCCGTATCACTCTCTGCTGAATAGGTTATCGTGTAATACATGGATGGGGTTATTATTCATGTTATATTCGTTTTTTTTATCGTCGAAGTCTAGCAAAAGATATTTAACGGTTATACGTGGAGAAGTAGGTGAGCTAATTAAAATCATCCTCTACGTGCGTTTCATTTGATCATTTAGCAGAGAGGTAGAGAAAGAGAGTCAGCTTGATTATCGAATAGCATTTGTGGTACTCAGAGTAACAACGACATAACTGGGGCAGAAACGCTACACAGCTATGACCCAGTGGTTAGCGTTCTCTAGTTCTGTCCTTACGGCCTCGGGCTCCCTTTGAATAAAGTTTAAAATACTTCCACCGTGCTTTGAAAGTTTTACTTTCACTCTTCATTTGTTACAAGTATGACACCAAAGACTCACTCATTTTAAAACGAGTTATCTGGTTTGATTTAATCAATAACTATTTTTACGGATAGAAGGAACAAAACGAAATTACACATTATCTGATATCTTAGAAAACCAATATTACAACACATGAAGCACTGCGGTTATTTTCCAAAATATTGAAGTTCAATACGCCCTTACATAACCCGAGTCTACCATAAGAATGACAACAGTCCATCAGATTCATTTTTTCACAACAGTGTTTCCGTTAACCAGAAGTGAATCATCAGGACAATCCAGAGAAAACAAACTGGTCCCCTGACAGGACATGACCGACTACTTAAACGATTGCTTTGTAAGAGATGGAGGACTGGTAAATGTGTAAATGAACCACATTGGTACACCTCAATCAACTGAAAAAACTGGTATTTTCATAAAAAATGAAAATAGACAAATTTCACAGACCGAGTTTTCTGGGCGGTGGTAATCGATTGTTAAGGTCGTCGAAGTAAATACCTAAAATCCTTGGTTCGAATCCCACCACCGCTTCACAATTTTCCATCACCTGTGTTTACCTAAGCAGCCTTTGTACTGGCCCGGCCTACTTCTTAGAAGCTGATTGTGCGTTTGAATAATCAATAAACATAAGAAAACAAAAAGATTCATTAATTATATAATGATTGCATTTGAGCGTCTTGGTTCTGTTTTTCTATTTGTAAAACTCTTATACGATGTTAGAAAACAAGATTTTCCATAGAAGACGGGCAATTACAGGCAAATAGGATAATAATTTATTTATGTCATTGAAGAGGCTTGTCTTGTGCAGCGCTTTGTGATTTCTTCTATCTCTCAATCACAAACAGCCTTGGGTTTGGTGGGTTTTGTGACACCTATCCTACTTAGGTCACCTGTGGTACACCAAACTGCGTATCGATGTTTAAATTACTTGTGCAGTGGCGGTTAATTGGTTAAAGCCGTCGCACTGGCTACCTGGAGGTTCTGAGTTCGAACTCAACCACCATGGCTCATCGTCCACATTTTTATATTTCCTCCTTTTGTACTGTTGTGGCCTCCATCCTGGAAGTTTACTGTATATTTATTTACTGAATAACCAGTGAACTTAAATGATTATCGAGATTATAGGATCACTATTTCTACCCTTACTTACATTTCGTGGTGTAAAACATATTCACTAATTGAACTTATTATTCAAGGCCATATTAAGGTAGATCTATTCAAGTTGCTCGACCAAGTCCATTGATCTATATGTTCTACCTTTCATCTAGACCTCATAATAACCGCAAATATTGTGTTCGCCCAGTACCGATTATCTCAGCGGTTACCCCCTCCTGGCTGTTCCATTAAATGCATGAGCGACAAACGTTTCACTGATCTCAGTTTATGAATCTCGTGCACATCTAGTTTTGACAGTTTACCAACCCCAGAAATACACAACATAGGGAAAATATTTTTTAATAGATAGCGTCTATAAATTCTCGATACTCAGAGAAAATATCTGTAAGCCGTAGAATACTGAAGTGAAAATGAAGAACTAGCGGTGTTTTATTTTTTGAACGTCATTCGTAACGATAATCTATTGATTTTTGTAGAGTGATCATTCTAACTGCAAAATAACGTTACGGATACAGGAGTAATTGTGTCGAAGATAAACGTAGACTATCAGGGTTTGGATACAGTTGATTACATAGTGATGCACAAACTTCAGGATAAAAACGAACCGCCAGTCCCGATCGAGCGATAACAGGACTCTCTAACCCTTAGAGATTACGGTGATTGATGGGAATGATGAAAGTCATACATATTGAGGCGGGCAATAGTTCAAACAAAGGCACCGGCAACCAAAAAATTGATGAAGCGGGGAGGTATGAAAAACTTTATCACTTGGTTATAATTATGTAAACTGTGTTACAGTTTTCGTCAGAGAACTGTCTTATTGCTAGATATCGACCGCCAAAGAACTGCCTAAGTGTTTGCAACAACTTCTCATGTTTTATTCTTATTCTCTTTATTGGTTGACCAAGCTGGTCTCTAAAACCTAGGACTCAAAACCGAAGCTTAGAAGTCTTCTCACTTTTCCTGCCAGCTACAGAATCCAAAGAGGATTGAATCTGTGGTCCAAAAGACAAAAGATAGGGGTGGTGCTGAACTGTGAGAAGAACAAATGATTATGATATTAGTTCCCATTGGTCATCACTCAGCGAGGAAAAAAACAAATACACAGTTGCTCATTTCAATCCCAACAACATTGGCTGCAAATTTGCCGATTATCTAATTACATTAGCAGATGGTACCAGACACAAATTATTGTTTCGAATAGCCCCAGATTGAGACACAATGAAAGCCACAGACCTGGTCTGATTACAGATTGTTGCCAAACCATTATTTCAGTTTCCAGCAAGGTATTTCTCTATCATTGAAATAACAAAGTATAGCGAACTTCAACTAAGTGTATCTCAGCAAATACGTTCATCAAACTCATGAATAAGCAATTCCCCATGGAATTATTACGTGCTTCAGGAGGAATCAGTGTCTGTTTTTTTCGTTACAAGCATCCAGCTGCTTCACAAAAGTCAAACATCAATGTTGGTTTCAAAGACTGGCAAATCAAAGCACTCACCTACCCTGTAATTCAATTCCACAGTGGTCAAGCAAATCATTGTTTATAAACAAAAAATAACTAATGTGATGAAAATCCGTATCGAAATAAATGATAAATTTCGCTGTCATTCATGCATCCATGTTGCATTCACTATTGTGATTCTATGTTGACCTATTTTTTATTTCATTGACAATATGGGTGCAAACAAATGATAGTTAATAGATTGTACATTGTGCAAATAAAGCTCAGTTTACGGCAATGAGTCAGGTAGTTGGGCAAAGAGAAGATAGGTAGTAAGCGAGCAGAAACAAATGAAAAAATACTAAACGAACAGAAAGCTGAATATAAAATGGGTGTTAGCCCAGAATAGCCTTGCAGGAAGGGATGTGCGAAATGAAATCAGCTGACTGTCTAATATTCGGTTCGTAGCCCCCGTCCGAGTGGTTCTTTCATAACGTCCCGTGCATTGGGCCCGTTTGTACATTACCGAACCACATGAACTTAAACAAATCAACTAGGCTAAACAACCAAAATGAAAAATTGCATAAACTTGCAATACTGATGCTGATGATTAGTACACTCTGTAATACTTTAGAAACAATGACCTAACATTTGTTAGAATAGAAAACAATAGACGTGTCCCTTTAAGGGATTTGGTGCATGACTGTTACTTGCATCTCCTAAACCTTGATTCCTCTTTCTAGATTTTCACCAGATTCGATTGAATGCGTAAGTGTTACATAGTAGAAAGGCATCCGAATCAGTAAGATACCTAGAAAAAGGTGAAAATCGTACGAAGACTACAGCAAAATACCTGCAGGTTTGCGTACTAATTATTTATATCACCTGCACACTACCTCAATGCACAATTGGCTATTTTCACAGTTTCTCCTTGCCGAAACACTGACAGTTGTTGACGCAGTGTTTTGTGCCCGAATTATATGCTGAATTGGATCATTCACACAGTTTGAACAGATTTGGCACTTCAGGCCACCCGGGGATTGGGGGTGGGAGAGAAAATGTTGGATGTAAAAACAGCTGTTCATCTGGTGATAATTACTTGTGGTGAGAATTCCCACGCGAGACAACTGTTCAGGCAGATTAACCCCCAACAGTCCCTAATCCTCAATATGTTGAACTGGTTTGTTTCAGATGCATTATGTGGCTGAAAAGATTTCCTTCCGCTTTACACACCAATTTATTAAGGAAAGTTGATTGAAAATCGATTCACCGACTGAACCAGCTGTAGCAACGTAACAACAGGAGTTGTAACGAAGGGCAACATTGATAAGTTCAAATTATGAAACCCGATCGTCTACAGAGAAAACTTGGGCCCATCAAATGACCCTAGTATTGATGCAAGTGGATCCCAAAGTTACAAACACAACAGCTCATTTGTCAAACACCCACACAAAGATATCATTTTTGTAAATGCCTGAAAGACGGTTATGAATCCGCTGTTTATTGTCATCTTTAACCTATCTTATTTAACTATCTGCGGTGTAAAGAAAATGTCGTATTTCAGCATTGCCACAAGCTATAGTTACCAGGAACACTCATCCCCGAGATACTTTAGTTAGAGCGATAGGGGAAATTGCATATACAGTCGATCACCAAGGACGGTTTTGATCATGTTATCCGCCTTTCTTAGGAATAACTGGAAACCGGCGCATACCTTTCACTTATCACATGTTTAGTGCATCGACCTTTACACAAAACAATGCGGCCCCTCAGATTTACTCTTCAATTACTAACAAATCCAATGTAAGCTACTGATAAAGGGATATATGACCAAAGTTCCTTTATCTCGAACGATTACACTTTCTTATATATGACTTCTTGTTATTCTTGCTAAATTCAATCGATACCCGGGCACTATAAGTTCAGCTGAATGTATTCATTATCATGTGGTCACATCTTTATATCTAAGTAGTGTTTTCAGTTTTCTCCCATCAATCTGTAAATATTTTATCGATTTATCGATCTTTTTGGTTGTTATGCGATGCCTATAGTTTACCTACTCGCAAGCGCAAACACACCTAATCAACGGTGAATTACAGGAGACAGGATTAAAGCGTTTTAATTTTTTCAATTAAAAGGGTGTTCATCGGATGAACTGTATTATTTTCCCATCACACTTGGGTTAGTCATCAGAAGCGCTTTCAAAATAATTCTGGTACTACGCACAGACGATGAACTTGGTTAACAAAGCAGTAACGTATTTATTTTTTGATGTATCTCACCATACAATGTTCCCGGTGAATCGGTTAATTAAATAAACGCATTTACAACCTATACACATTGAATGAGACTGAGTGAAACAATATCCCACGACAACCAATGTCTAAGACTAGGACTTTATAGAGTGCTGTGGAATAATGCTTGTTTAACTGTCACTCGCTGTATTTGAAGGATGAGGTCTATGGCTAAATGTAAAACTTCATGTCTGTACTTTGTGTGTTGGCATGTTACGTTCTTCAAACATAAAATAGACGCGCGATAGCAACCCATGACAAGTTTGTGCTGAATATAGTGCCGACAAGTGAAGTCGTTGTAATAAACTGAAGTCCCTCTTTGAAACTGAATCAAATCCTCCATTACGCTCATACAACAAGTAGTCAGGTTGCGAAGGCTTCCAACCATGTTGTAACCTCGGAGGGTTATTCTGAGATGAGCGAGACGCGATGTCCGCAACAGGCTGGAAGAGATGGGCTGTGCTGTATCACGTAAATGGAAAATGAAAAGCGCTCTAATCAGCTGCCCCGTGGCTGAGTGGGTAGCATGCTTGCGTTATTCCTGTGATGTACCGGGTTCGATCCAGAGATGGATCGATGGACGTGCACTGTTAACGAAACCCAACTAGGCCGAAAATAATTCTGCTCGTTCATCATTTACCACATTTACGCACAAACTCGATGAAGCAATAAAGAAGATCAGATTTACATCCAACCACCTTCAGTGTTTTAGCCATATATCATGGTCTGATGTCTGTTGTATACGGTCCTGATTTCACCCATGGCAGACTCAAACAGGTCCTATATGATTTAAAACCCCGAATTCCAGCGCTGCCGATTTTGTATTGCGGACAGGTTTAGGAAAGTGTGATCATCATTTTGTAACGATTTTCTACGCGATATAACGGTTGATAATCCCGATTTTCACTTCTTTCGGCTCAACAACCGGTTCTCATTCTATCTCTTTACAGTTCTTTCAATAATTCTATCTGTTGTTCATTAAGACTTGCTTAGTCACACATCGA
>UZAN01043418.1:29532-40771 GCA_900618425.1 Echinostoma caproni
ACACTGGAGTCACAGAGTTGTACGATTTCCAAGTCCGCAACAATAATAACTAGCTGCTGAAACATTAAACAGAGTTAAAAATTAATTGTCCATGTTATCGTGTTCACATATACAACAAGGAGTAAGTTTAAGTGCTCAATTTGAAGATATATACAAAAGAAGTGGATCCCGTATCCGAATGCACTCCAATTCAATGTCGTCATTTTTTCCACATCTCTGCCATCATCTAAGCAGTCGTTCGAACAGGTTGATTAGGCTTATCTGACACGATTGCGATGCTCCGAGAAGACCAAATCAACATCATGCGGGTAATTTTTGCTTATTTCTTTTTTATTAAGCAACAGGGTATGATAGTCTGCTGATCTAAGTTGTTTTTGACATTTTCCGCTTGACTTTTTGGTTTACTGACAGGTTTTACAGAAGGTTGCAAAGCACGTTGAACCCAGATGGTTAAACCGATGAATACAAAAGTACAGTGCCCTTTTGCGATTCCATTTATTTCTCAGTAAATCGCCAATACTCTAATACTCATACAATGGCATATTGCAAATAACTGGTTTCACGGAAACATCCTGAGTGTAATTAATCCTTGTTAGTCCCGATTGCATTGTACTGTTTAGTTGAGGGTGGTGTTGAAGATGGAGTACAAATAATGTTGTCGGTAATGCACTGAACACAATGATCTTGAATCGGGAACTATAGAGACAATGCCACTTCCTAACTGTTTTATCTTTTTTTAGGTGCTTGGATATAAGCGGACTCATTGGACCACTCTCTGACACTGACCAAATGTTGACGCCAGTTTTTAGATTAGGGTTCCCTTGAGTCCAAACATCAGTATGTTTTCGATACATGTGAACTGTAGGAAATGCTTAAAGCTTCGTCAATTCAATACCTTTGTAGCAGAATGCTCTGCTTAATCGTACTGTATGATCGATTTCAGAAAAGATGAATCGGATTATTTCGTGCAGGTAAAGGCAAGTTCATCTACTCGGATCACCTGAAATTTAATCACGGGGTTTTGTACACTCGCATTGTTCCGGTCGACCCCAGAGTTGTAGCTCAGTTAAAGAGATAGATGCACATTACTTTTCCAGTGTGAATCAAAATGCTAAGGTAAATTTACATTTTTATGGTCTCCCAGCTCGTATTCAGACTCAATCGCACACTTTAACTCACAATTTGGATACGCAAAATGGAATCAGATTTTCATAGTACTGCTCAGCATCAGTTCACATTTAAGCTACCGCTCACAATCGCAGTCCCATCTCGGTTGTCGATCAGATCAACTATGCCCTTGCACGTGTTTTACTGTAATCGACCCCGTGAAATAATGTAACTGGTGCAACTAACCGGCTAACTTCCGGATTTTTTATCATGAATCTGAACTGTAACTCTGTTTTGCGCAAAATATCAGTGAGTTCCACTTCTATTTCCTCTGACCATAGTCTGATAGTGTTGTTATGAATCAGCGCTTGAAGTTTGAACATTACGCTGGAGACAGACATTGTTTTCTCAATGAAATTGGTTCCAATTGTCAATGTCTCTTTACGGTCTTTGCTTTCGTTTATTCTCACCCCATTTTCTGATCGCCTATTTGCCCATTGTGTAATCCCTCCCATTTTAGGTACAAAATCCCTTTGCATAGGAACAGAGAAATTTCATGTTCAAAACAGCTCTCCATTCGTAGTTGACGCTTTCTTATTCTGATTAAATGCTATGCTGCGTCTCGTTGTTTTCCCTCGCGTTAATGAAGAACAATGTGATAACTGTATCATAAGCTTTTGACTGACTGAATGTTGTGATTAACGAACTAGACTCTTCCCAGTACATATGGACAAATTTTGTCAACCATGTTGCTTTGTTTTTATCATTAATTGCGCAAGCTGTATTCTGGCGTTTCATTCTTGCATCGAGCGGAGAAGAAACTACGGAGGCTGTAGCTTATTTTGAGGATACATATTTGGTGTCAACCCCTTTGCCTACAACTTTAGGCCTAGATTTTCTGTTATTTGTTTGTTATTTCTCCAAATATACTCTTAAGGTGGATTTAGATTATACTTAGCTTAGAAAGTATAATTGTCATTGTGATATCTCCTATCATTAGATGTGTGAATATGCAAATATATTGTTGTTTTTCATTCGATATGGTGGGATCTGTCGATGAGGAAAAAATCCGAGGTATACTGGATAAGCATTTCTTTTGTAATGCACATGAAATATGGAAGCTGATAAAACGTGACCTTCCATTACTTGTCCCATTATGGTGCAGTCAGTCGCATTCTGTATCCTTACCGATGTCACCCTTGTCTGGTTGTATCGTCCCATTTGACCGAAAGCCTGTGTTAGCTTGCAATCACTTGATCATCATTGGATTGAATTGTTCATCACGTCCGAACCACGGTCAATAAAAAGATTCCTTTCCCCAAATGAACTACGGTCCTGACGCTTCTCACTTCTAGTCAAAAATAAAATCTTGTCAAATTCGACAGCACTTTTACGTGAAACAGTCTATGGGTTGCTTGAATAGAACCCGTGAGATTTGACAAATACGTAGTTATGATTTCCTCAATCTATGTATTTTTCTTTTCTTTCGGGTTTAGGCCAAGCTCATAAGGACCCGACTCGTCAGGCGTGTGATCCATTAGGACACTCAGCGAAGTGACGCTAGGAGATTCCCCGGTATTATTGTGCCCTAGAATTGCAGTGAGCAAAAGGTTGGCTTATTGAGAAAATACAAGTCTTTACCAACTATGCTCATGGAACAAAAGGCTACGCATAGGCGATGCGAAAGTTATCAGAGGCTTATTTAGAGCTCTCCAACCTGATCATTTCCGTGCAGCACTTGCGATCACAGTATCCGGCATCGATCTGACCGGTGTCTCATCGATTTAACACAGTTGTTTCGATCAATGAAATGCATTCTTTTGTCTGTATTGACTGAACATTATTGAACGTTTATCTCTGAGTGTTCGTTGATGAAGGGGGTAAAGACAAATGGGAAATGGGATTTGATTCTTTGAACCGACAGATCAGTATTATTGTTGTTCAAGAATGGACGTTAATTGAGGATTCGGATTTATATCTGGGCAAATTAAATAAATGGAGCATTATGGAAATCCATATTACGTCTCTGTAGCCCATCCGATGTGACACTTTTATTTCTGGACAGCATTACCAGCGGTTCAATCTGCTCAAGTGGTCTGATCAAACACATCTTGTCACCGTGGAGGACGATAACGCACCGGCTAATCATTATTCTCAAGTTGCATGCAAGATTCATGTGCAAGAGGGTGCATTGAGTGCTTCCCTGAAGAATAGAAGACTTTTCTTTTGGGGATAGTGTGATCACATTGTATTTTTCAATGAGTTTTGTTTTAAAGTAGCCTCATGTCGCATATTGTTCTTCATTTGCAGTATAGAAGACCACAATTAACCGAATAGACATTTTCGCGTTCACTGTTCTTCCAGATGTGTAAACCGACATCACGTGCTAAACCCTAGGACTTTTGCTTCTCTTCTTATCAAATATTTGCCAAGATTTTCTAGAAATACTACTGAGGATATTATTGTTTAGAGTACTGATTACATATTTGGTGCACAAGGCATTTTTGCACTTGACTTGACTTGAACAAACTATCGGCGAGGCAACTTGTCATCAGACTATTTCTATGGTAACTATGCTTCTATCACTGCTGAGTCTAAATTAAGTATAAACAAAAAACCAGTAGTAGAGCGAAAGAAAAAATATTTAAATGATTCTACATTTATTTCACATGCACAAGCACACGCGCACAAGGGTCTCACCAATCTCCGTTTCATTTCAGATTGATGAAGAAAGGTGTTTAGGAGATCAAATATGGAAAACCAGCATCAAGGACATAACTCAATGGTAATATCAGGGATGAACTGTTTGCACGGATCAGCCTACATAAATGTCCGTAAAAGTAATTTAGCAATATACTTTCACGATTTTTTCATTACAGATAAGTTGCGCCTCGTGTTGCACTGACAAATGAACCTGATATAGGTTCTGTAAAGATCGAATGTCTAGTGCTGTAGAAGGCATAATACTCCTGTTCTACGAGACACTAATGTTACTTGCCAAGGGTGATCAGCAAAGTGAAAGTATGACAAACGTGTACCTCCGGTTGTAACAAGTAATATGTACAGCACCTGTCAAAAGAAGGAAATACCCATCCTGCCCATCCTGTATGAGGAAAGGGCGAATACTGAGCGCCTTGTCGTTGATCTCCCGTACATACACCACTCTAAATGTGGCAAAATCTGTTGCTAAGGTGAGATAAATTTTCCATTACTTTTACTCTTGAAATGCATTCTTCCCAGAGAAAGCCTAATATAGCATCTCACTTGATGTTGGTCGTAGAAAATGTTTAGACTTTATTATTTTTTCACATTCGGCAGTCAGGAGACATGCCCCACTATCGATGATTTTCCTCCACGAAGATCAAGAAGGACATCACTTTGACTTTGAATCAGTGAGAATTATTGACCAAGCCCGGTCAAAACATGCCGGAGAATTTTTTGAGGCCTGACACTATTGAATCAACTCGATGAACAGACACATCGAAGTGGATCATGTGTATACGTCAGTGCAACTCAAGGATCAAATGACGTAACAAAAAGGGTCACGCCGTGACCTAAGAACGGACCGAAGCCGCAATCAGGACGAAAGGACACCTTCCTCCCCTTCCACCTTCACCCCCTCGCAACAGTTCAACGGCGAACCGAGTCGAACACAAAANGAGAAGAACACGTATATAAACGAACAAGTACGAGCTGAACCCATCCACTTCACAAGCATTGCTGATGTCACCTCCATTGTCGATGAAACGTTTGCATACAAATTGCCAAGCTCGGCGAGCAGGCGAAACGAAACTCCTTGTCTTTCGTCACATTTGTTCATTTCATCGCAGTGTTTCGAACCTCATTCCCGCAATTGATAACGAGCACAACTTACATGCACTTATGTTTTTGCTTCTGTTAGTTGAATGCCATTACACTGACGATTTTTTCGATTTTTTTGACGACTGCTAGTGCATCAGTTGTAAAATAACAAAACCTCAGTAAAGAATATGATTAGAATCTATTTTTAAAATTGACTCATATGTATGATATAAGCAGTCTTCTTTCATTTTTTAAATGTTCTATTTACATTTCTTTATTTTTGAGCACTGGAACCAGCCGATTTTGCGAATTTACGAACGAGTACGAGCTGAACACATCCACTCCACAAGCACTGTTGATGTCACCTCGATTGGTGATGAAACGTGTGCATACAAGTTACCAAGCTCGCCGAACAGGCGAAATGGAATTCGGTTCACCCGAGCTACGAGAACCAATTTTCAATATTTTGTCAACGAGGAGTTTCATCAATTTCCTGCATATACCATGGAGTGAAATTTGTACTCAGTCGACCACAAGGAATTGCGGAAAACAATCGGTGGTTGCGATAGACACCGTATACCGATTCCGTGCAACAATACCCGTTTCTGCTGACAGGGATGAGCGTGAAATCTAAGGCGAACCCAAATGGAGAAAGCTAATTGTACTATGTAAGAATTACGATTTTATATTAAATACGAGTCAAATAACCAGTGATCAGCGTAGAATATATTAAATAAAACGATTTACTGAGTAAAAAGATCAAATACCGATCCATAAAGCATTGGGCCCATCAATACTGATCAAGACAAACCAGTCAAGTGGCATCCGATGTGAGTAAGCTGCGGTATTATTTGAATCCCTACCACGATCACATTTTGATATTAGAACTGGATTATGAACAAGATTGTGCTTAATCCAATCACCCATGTGTGAATGCGTTGACCCTCGATGATGTGGCTTCAGGGCAAGAGTCTCGATTCCCTACTGGAAGATTCGCGATTCATGTCCTGAGCTCGTACACGTTATGGATGAGTCCCAAAAAGGACGAGAGAACTGTCCAGTGTTGTCCCGACAAATATCGCCGTTTTCTGTGAAGAAATAATTACCAGAACATCCCATTATACTTTGCTCTTTTTGCGTACAATCAGGACCACCACACATCTGACGATACTCTTAGATATCTTCTCACAATTAAAACGTTACGTCACAACCGCAATGTTTCCGTGAAAGATATGTACAGTATAGCTAGGTATGCACGAAAAGCTAAGCACGTTGCTGGGTTTTATTCCCTCCAACACAATATTTTGTTTATAAAAATCATTCATCTTTGAATTCCATGTTTAATCAAACCTTCGTAAACACTTTTCGATACAAAACAAGCTAGTTGAGAAAATAAACACTGCGAAATGAATAACAACCATTTTGTTTTGTTGTGCAGTCATACGAACCCGGGTTAAAAAATTTGTTGCGCAAAATTGGCACATTAGTGCTTTTCAAAACAATTTTGATCCACGACATTTAAAGATCAGCACTGATGGAAGTCTTGTCTACAAACCACTTCAATATGCTGAGTTTCAGGGGTCGAAAGATTACGGACCTTAAAACATATTTCTAATTCAATTTTCATGACTATGCGAATGACAGATTATTCACTCTAGCTGGAAGCCAATCATCCAGTGGTTAACCATTCGAACCATGCTAGATTCGTGTGCACTGGATAATCCCACCAGAATAATACATTTGAGCAGATGGGAATAAAGTTGATCAACCATTTTGCCTTATTGTCATGTGACGAAATCAAAAAGATCACGGTTGAGTGATTTCGATAATCATTATCAGGCAAACATTTTCCACAGTTGTGAGGGAGAATGCATAAATTTTATCCTTATATGGTAGCCTCAATACTTAAATCCATTTGATGTAAGGGAAGTATTTCGATTTTTTATTTTTAAAAGATATTAATTGATGTCTCGGTTTTCAATATTAAAGCTACTTAATTGTAAAACTTATTGCATCGGAAAATCTCGAACCATGTCATACTACCATTGGAGATGTTTTGCGAAGCTGCATTGAAGACAGGCTTGCTCATCACTTCCAAGTCAATTCGTGAAAAACTCATGGTCAAAAGCTATCCTACAGTTCCATGCTTTCGGTTAACATATGTTTCAGCTACGTGTTATCCCTAATTCGCGCCTTTTATCCATTCTGTGAGAAATTGTTACAAACAACTGAAGAATAACAATTGGGGACATTCCATTAGTAAAACGTCCGTCACCTCCACTATTAGTTCAAGTAACATTCCCTCACTCAAGGGAATACCCGATAATGTCAACAGCATGACATCAGGGTGAAATAAAACGATTTTCGGATGAGTCTGTGGCAAGCGTGTTCACTCTATCTCAACATTCAACATTCCTTCAACCTGAGCATTTTGGTACGTTCCAGGGCAAACTATGGTGAACTTACTGAACAGATGCGCTACAGTGGTTACCTTCACAAACTGATAGTGGTGAAATATTAGTGGCCTATTTTTTCAATTCTCCTCTAATAAACTAACTTAAATTTTTGTAAACCAGTTTTGTTCGATCGAGTTAAGCACATCATACCAGTTCATATTTGCAGTATCTCTAATTTTACTTTGCTTGCCGACTTTTTTGCCACATATTTGGCTCAGCCATCTTATATCGCCTCCGGCAATTTTCCTCCTTTTTACAGGCCTGTCTCAGCAACCGTAAATATGGCAAATCATGTTGGTTTTCCCATCTCATTCAGTATCCAGCTTGATGGTGGAAAAATGAGATCTCACCAGCAGTTGTTTTACTTGGAGCTTGTTTTCTTTATTAAAATTTATCTCAGGAAAATCTGCTCCCAACTATTTGTACGATTGAAAATTCGCTGTAAATGTTTGCCCACATCTGCTGTCCCGTCTTGCATCGAGAACAAAGGAATAATTATTGCTCCGGTGATAACTTAAATACATAGTGTCCTCTATCGGTTTATGATAACTCTTTCAGATACGAACATCTTGCACATTATTTTCATTTTTGTTTCGACCTGTGTAGTTGTATTACGCATTCTCACTTACAGATTCGCATTAACTCTCTTAAGGTGGGTTTGTCTTGATGATCATAGGGTAAAGATGACTGGCAAGCACATCACCGTGAAACAAGTACCATCTTCAGTCAAAAAGTCTCACGGTGTCCGAAAGGGATGGATACTGAAATCAGTTTGATAAACAATTTATCGTGGGCTCTGGTCAGTAAAAATGCAGCTCTGTGATAGAATGTAAGAGCTGAATAATGAATGTTTAAGATCTAAATGGATGATTTTTTGCTGTTTCGTACTCAACTCAGTAGAAACACTTGAAGAGAGCCACCCAGTCCCTCGGGTCAAGTGTTTTGAAAATTCAGGCGCACCTCGAATCCAATAAGGCAGATGATCCTAGTCCGTTTTCTCCGTAAGGTTGAATTTATGTGCTGAACAGCAACACTACCTACCTTGGCATCATTCAGTTGGTATGTCTCCTGAAATTATCTCTAACTGCCGAACATTCACTCGAATTACACCCGCACTCAAGAAACGTTCATCAAATTATCGACAGAAATTTTATACCTGAACATTGCCGAAGTGTTTGTAAAGGATGTTGTTGAATGAACTGGATGACTAACTTACATGATGCTCACGACCCTCTTCGATTTGCTTGCAAACCTTAACTTTTCACCAGTGCGGCTGTTGCCCTTTCAGTGGCTTAAAGCACTTTTGCGCCTTTTGTTTAAATTTCCCAGATCATACGAATGCCACTTGACCGTGACATTCTTATTCAAATGTTGGGTATGACTCGGGTCTTTAGGTCTGGAATGTCGTAATTAATGACTTCTCATGTAGACTGGAATTAACGTTTTGTAAATTCAAACTCCCTCTTCCCCAGAAGCTAATCTCGGGGCTGTTCGGGGTAAAGTTTCTAATCAATTTGTTGTACGTGCATAACTAACCTGGCAAGTCATCGAGACTTTATCGTGTGCAAATGTGTTAACAAGTTCGTAACTGAATGAACCTCCATAGGTTTTGGTGGGTTCCATTAACTCTGAGACAGCCATTCTCTGATGCTCATTGTCAGAAACTTCGTTAATTTTTCTTTTAGGTCGAAAAAAGGATTCCGTGTTCAAACACATGTTAGAAACCTGCCCAAATTAAGTAGTAATAAGCGAACAATTATCAAACATCTCGGAGGCAAATTGTCCCACATAACGCTTCTTGGTCCAAATATATTAAAACTTTTCGTTTTTGGACTTACAAATCGTGTTGTTCGCTCAATGTCGTCTTTGCGTTTGTGGTAGCTTTCACAGATCCACCCTAATTTTTTGCCTAGTATCTCCCCTGAGTTGAACGAGAAAGATCTTATCCTTCAATCCGGATTCATAATTCTTCTTTCAAGTTCCAGTGATTTTCCTAAAACAATCAGTTTTCATGAAGAATTCGTCGTGTAAACGAGGCGTAGTGCGAATCTATCGACCCAACTGAGAATCGAACCCGGGACTTCACAGATAGAACGCAAGCATACTACCCACTCGGCCACCGGGCAGCTGATCAGACCCAACTAGGTCAAAACAGCTGCCCAGTGTTTCCCAGCTTTTCAGCTCCCGCCTCATTTACACGAATAATTCATCATATAAACAAATTAAGTCCTCCTTTACTTTCATACAATCAGTTTCGTTTGATTTTCTGTACAGGTATACTGATGCACTTGACTGATTGAACAACCACAGCGTGTCTAATTTAGGCCACTGTCTGCTTATTGAACTTAGCAAGTGTGTCTCTTACCCCAGTCTTCGTTTTCCATTCAGGCTTCTTATCACGCGTATCGCCACTTATCGAAATATCGCTCTACTTCATCTTGCCTGTATCTCAGTTTAAAGATTAATAACTCCTATCATTAATTTGGTTAACCATTGATCCCGCTTGCATTTTCTTTTGCATGCAGATACTCTGTCAGTTTTCATTTTAAGTACACTTTCTCATTCTGAATACTCCTTATATGTGCTTAAAGGCTATTCTGGCTAGAACCATATTGAAAAGACATTATCCAATGAGAACCGTCGGTTCAGAACGCGTAAGTAATAAGACCACTCGATAGTTTACGTTCTACGCACATGTTACTGATCAGAACTACGGGTAAACTACGTGGTCATAATGAACAACAGTTCGCTTGTTCCAGTCTTCAGCCTCACGCGTTGGCGAGCAGAGCTATGTTTAACCTAATAGGTTAGATATCGTGTATAGCGGAACGACAGCGAAGCTGCTTGACCCCACGGAGGGGGTGATGGTGGGGTCTGTATCTCAAATCTTAAGGATCCTTACGCATCCGTGACAACAACTAAAAACCCCGCTCCAAGAGCATCTCCCCGTAGTGCGATAAGAATAAGTGCGTGCCAGTATATTTCGTTCATCTGTCATCTTACTATCAGACAAAACAATCTGATATTGTATCGATGGATTTTTTCCTAAATTGTATATGAACATGAAATCATGATATATGTTTCTACTTTTCAGTAATTAAAAGATTTGTATTCGCTCTAAGCATGCAAAATAGCATTGAAAGTCTGATTAAGTTTATGCAAAATACTTAAACATTCGTTTAAACCAAAAAGTTGAGTATTCCATACGACGTACAGAAAACAAACGCCAGTTAGGCTTTTCATTTCGTTCTATAGATCAATCTGAGAAAGACAATCGGAATTCAAATCAGGTATTCCAGGGAGCATACGACACCTCAGAACGTCCCAATAATGCTCTGTAATTCATTGATCACTTTGATTCCTGAATGTTTCCATATAGTTCAAAACTCCTATCTATTGCCTCCAGAAATGACAGTATTTTTCAACGTCTGACGAAGTTAAACACCTCAAAAAACAGGACTGCGTGAGCGTTGCTGGGAGCGAGCCGGTAAAGTTCCAGAGGTAAGTGAAACACCGTTTTTGTTCGAATCTCATTGAAAATGAACTCTGAATGACTCCTGATTAGCCGGGTGAAACAAATGGTCCCAGCGAAAAAAATCATCCGGTATAAGAATTTTAGCACGAACAATTGCGCTATAGTCTGCTGTTAAAGTTGATTGACGTGACAAGTGATGTCTTTCAACGGAGATCGAAATACCTTGCATCTGAATGTACGTTTTAGACACAAATATAATTATACTGGAGCGCTGTGGCATTTTTTTGCACATTTTAATCTACAAAAATGTCGGATTCACTATTTACACAAACACAGTCCTGCCTCAGATGGCAGAATAACCTCAATTTTCACTTTTAACGCTTAGCTAGTCTCGGCATTC
>UZAN01043419.1:0-21812 GCA_900618425.1 Echinostoma caproni
ATGTTTTAGCCACTAATTGGAATGATTTAGGCACAACACGCAGTGCTTCAGCTTCGACCCACAGTCTTTTGATTTCCACATACAAGCCTCATTCATACCACTGTAGGCGATAGATTTCAAAAAGTATTGGAATACACTCTGAGATTAAAAGCTCTGGAATAAATCAAAAAGTTATACCACAAAAGGCGAATGCCTACCCTTCCGTATCTTTGCTTGAAGTGAACTCTGTTTAACCGATGTGGATACATTAACAGGCCGCATTTGATAAACGACGTTCACGGCAATCTATGGTGTGGAAAGCGTGTATCACCAATGCGCCGATTAGCTCACACCAAGCCCGCCTAGTCATGCTTGTCCAGATGCTGCTTTGAATGATAGACAGTCAGTTACTTGGACCCAAATTGACGAAAGACGATAGAGTTTATTATATGTTAACTCTATTGGAAAGCCTTATACCGGATCAGGAATTCTTTGTGAACTCGGACTGTGTTTCCATAAACCTACTGAGCTAGCATTAAATTTCTTTTCATTTTATTTCTTTTTATTCAATATACAAAGGTACAATTTTTTCAGGTAGGGGGAAGCGTCCAATCAAATGGTTGCTATTTAACACATCAAGGAGAAATCAGGCGGTGGTGATGAGATTCGAACACACACATCCCCGGGGTGATATTTTAGTGACGCTATCACCGGGTCACCACCGCACAACTTACGGGTACTCACAATTAACTATGAGTTGAGCGCAAATTATCTCAAGTACTCGGCATGTCGAAGCATACACATATGTAGCGACATCTTACGAACTAGGTGATTTAGCGAGTTTGGTTGAACTGATCATTGAAACGAAACTGTATACGATCACCGACTTCCAATCGTTTATCAGCTCATTGTAATGTAGTTCATTCATTCATGTCGTCTACATCGGGGCTGCCTTATTAGAGCATTTTTCATCTTTGAAGTAGACGAAATTCCATCCGCCTCTCCATGTTACATTAAATAAGCACTCATCATGAATGGTTTTCTGTCTGTTGTTACAGCTCTATGCCTTCGCATTTTCGAGGAATTTCCCCAGTAGCTGTTTCAAATGCTCATTTTATGTTCGGTATTGGAACAGTCAAGCACTGCATCATTTATATCTGTGATACATGACTCAGGTGTTTTATGGCTAAACTAACCTGGGCCCGACTACCACCGATCGATTTATTGCTGGTCCAATCCTTTTCCAATAAACTGGCAGTGCAACAGTTGTTTTGTATCTGCCGGAAGTTGATCTCACTTAGAGCATCACGTTCTCGAAAACAATCAGCTTTTTCAATGCGCCGTGGTTGAACGTGTGCATTCCATCAGGGTCAATGAAGTAACTGTCTACCCCAAACTCTCAATCCCATCTATTCTGTTACCAAGGCTATCCTTCATTGTTCTCCATCTTACTGCACTTCCTATGCTTCGTGTATCGCCATCATTCACTCGTCATCATCTGTGTTTCTCTGAAATATTCATATCTGGTTGTTATTGTCACTTTGTGTATTGAAATTCTACTCCTTTTCGATGTTATCATCATCTGCGATATGTCTGTATCCCACAGCCATAATTCCAATCTGTATCTCGACTTAAATTCACTCCCTCCTGTTTATAATTTTCCGTTCTCCTTAATTTGCATTTCTCGTTTGGGCTCGCTAATATTGTCGACTTCATATCCAGAAAGTTTTGTCATTATTACCTGGTGAAGATGGTTTTTACTACCTTCCTCCACCACTCCCTACTTNTTCTAGTTCTGAGAACCACGGAATTGTGGAACAATCATCCCCACCGTTATTTACCGCGATCTAATGCCCCTTCTAAATTGAAAGGAGGGATCAAGCAATTTTTCAAATGAATGTTCCCCGTCCTCAATGTACAGTCTGTATGATCATAGATTGAGATTATTGTTAGGTAATAAAACAGAATGAATTGAGCACGTGATAGCTGTTACCATAGTGTCACAGGCACGCAGTCTATATTAACCTGTCGATTGTTGACGCAGTATGGTTGCTGCGCTTGGTAAACTGCGAACGAGGGTCATCGACGCATCCGTTTTTAAACCAATTNATTTCAAACGACACTATACTATTGTCTCGTTGAAAATTAAAACTCCAGTTTAGTTGTATTAAAATGAAATGGGAAATTTGTTATTCCATCATCATATCCCCTTGATGTTTAGATTCCGAAACATTGATGATGATCACAATTATGGGAGTGAGAAAAGACATCACGGGGTGAAATACTGTTGTTGCCGCGTATGTAATGCAACACCAACCCTCGTCTTCTGAGAATCGCGGAATCAGTTGCACAAAAAGAACTGACAGTTACACTATCACTGTTTTGACAAATTTAATACGTGTTTGCCCTATTCATGTGTTACTGTTGAACTGGTAGGCAATACAAAGAGATGAAGTAAAATCTGTTTGCACAAAGTGTGCGAATTATCATTGTAATCCCCTCTCTACAAAATGTGCTGTGAGTAAACTGGAGAGAACAAATGTTCTGGTGGAATGCTAGGCCGACCGTTCGACCCATAGTTTACCGTAGATTCAGTGAACTTCAGTCAAGAATGATGGCCCCAAGCGGTAATTGATCTGAATCTCTGTCTCCTGTTAAAGTAGCGATTTGCGTCAAAGAATATAGATGGACTGACCACCATATTGAGTCTTGAATGCAAGCGAAAACAGCTACGCGACCGGGTTGCACTTTAACCCTCTATGGACTAATTAGCTAAATTCTATTTAAACTGCTTCTTTCAAACTTGACTGGTTGGTTTCAAGCAAATGCAGTTGCACACATTTTCCATTGAAAAGCACCGTGAACAAAAGCTTAACAAACGAACTCAAATGTAGAGAGAAAGTAAACGGTATTTCACTGAACATCTTTTAACCACTGTCCACCAGAAATACATTTTTATCATTGCAATCTCCAGAATACCTATTTCATTCTATTTAAAAGTTTCCAATACATATTAGCCCACGAGTAATCTCATTGTTGGTTTTATAGTGCGGTCAGACGGTGAGCGGTCTGAAGTTTGAAATTTCATTACTAGGCGCGGAGAATAGATAGTCTTAAACTACTCTTTGTGATCAAAATAACATTTTCGGTAGCAAAGTAAGTGTGTCTAGTTAATGATTTGTTTGTCTCCGTGAATACACCAAATCTGAGGTGTTTACCCTGCAATATTTACGATACCTCTTGAATGACATACGGTTACATCTAACATTAGGACGAACCATAAGTAATCAGTGTAATAAGTAACCTTTGCCACACAGACACACACACCGAGCTTCGTTTACCTCAGAAGCACTCTCTGTTCTGAAGATGGGGAACTAACTGACCATGAACAAGAACACATTTTGCTCATGTGAGACAACCTAAGTAAGTTAAATAATCGGACATTGATTTGAATTTCCTCACCTTTACCATCCATCCCTTCTCCCTTATGAATTGGGTAAAGAATCACCTTTGCGTTCCAAATGCATCAATCACATTGCATTCCATTTATACCATTATCAGCGTTGCAAATAACATCATCAGTTAAATATGTAATTACTGTTTATTAGAATGCAATCGCATGCTGTTGTGTAGTCAAAGTAGTAAGGGGACTCAGTTGACCTCCCGCGGTCTCCTATGTATGATTTCATAATGATTTCATCTGGAATGATTCGACTTAAATCAAAAGCCTAAAAGATCGCTGATCCTCGAGGACATAAAACGTATGACCACACCATTCAAACAAAATACTGTTTCTAAATGTTTTCACAAATAAGTTTTCATGTTATTTAAAGCCACCTTTCAATGCTCGGATTCAGGCTGAAATACGGGTGAAATTGAGAGCGGTGCTGTCGATAAGCCATGAGATCTTACCAAGTAAATCTCTGGATTCAAATATATTACACGTTTCACACGGCCCATGACTACCGTCACTACACTTACAAATTAAGCATATCGATTGATGCAGTGAATTAGTTAACATTTGAACAGTAGTAATCATCTATAAGCAACTCAATTGGAAATCGCATACTAACTGATTGTACATAAAATACCCAAAAATGGACTAAAAGCAGAAGAAAAAAGAAACGGAATGATCTCTGAGGTTGTACAATGCGTCACATGAAAGACTATGAGAAAAACTTACCATTAGGGTTTTATTTAAGAATTGAATGTTCTAGTCATGCATTTTCATGGGAAAAAGACGGGTTGCTGGAGAATTACGCATACATACACAGAAACACACACAAAATAGTACTAGGTGTTATGTGAGAGGATGAAAGGAAGTAGAGGTCAGGAGATGGAGAGGAGGGGGCATTTTCCTTTTTGTTATTAGGCCCCTTCGAATGTTCTCCAAACCAGGCAGCAAATATCATTCATTCGACAATAGCAGGAAGAATGAGGCATATGGGCTGCTTGAAGCCAGAAGGAGTCATCCGTCAGAAGCACGACCCAAGAACGTCCATATTTTTCATCCAGATAGCTTTTCATCTGATTCGATACGTCTTCCTTCGATTTGACGGAACCGAGTAATTCGGCCATTTTTTTCAGAATATCATCTTTGAGATTGTCGGGGGCATCGGCCAACAGAATGGTTATCCCATTTTCCGATCCGGGAGCAGCTTTTTGCTGTTTGTTTAAACTCTCACTCCGTTGAATTCGACTAGATAAAATCAAGTGAAACCAGGTGAATTAAATCTCAAAACGGATTTACATTGTGACAATATCAAGTGAAGGTCATTATCATTTATTTCTATCTTCCCCATTGGATGTTATCCATTTGATATCTCCGTTGAAAGTAAATTTATAAAACTGTTTTATAATGAGTAAATTGAAAGAGGGGCGAAAATTCAATGAAATAATACCTTTTTTGTGCTACACAATTCTGTGTGAGCGGTTGATGCATCAGGATCATAGGTGTGGGTCACGATGAGGTAATGTGATGTTTGTTCTACAGATCTTTTGATACGGAGCAGCAGATGGGGTAAACGTCGCTTTCCCGAAGACCCACTTTTCACATATAACCCGGCAACCTATTCCCTGAGACTTTGAGGGATGAACACACAAGTGATGATCAACCAAGGGACATGAAAGCTACGCGCCATTGAAGTCGAGAGGCACTGACAAGGTTTGACTCTTAAACTTTAGGGCCCAAAGCTTGCCAACGACAATGAATTCAATCGCTTGACCACCACCAACACAGATGGATCGATAANAAGTCAGTTATGACCGTGTACAATCGAACATTGCTGGGAACAATGTGGAACAAAAAGTAAACAGTTTCACGACCGCGAAATCCAGTGCAACTAGGAATGTTTCTTGTAAACTAAGGAGATTGAAGTTATTAGGATTATATGTTAAGACTAGCCGAAAGTGCTGAGTACTGCAATTGACAACGGAGGGGTTTGTATCAGATACTGGTTAAGTTTATTTTCAATTAAATTTTTCTCTGTTAATTAGATGTTAAAGAAAAGTGTGCATTTATTTCATTCGGCTTTGATAAATGCGGGCGCGATTCTAAGGGACTTAACATATTTGTAAATTATTTGTCTGGTGAAGAGGGGTCCCATTTTCTCTGACCATCAGGGCAGTAAAGGAGGATTTAGTATTGTTACTGGGTGGAATATTTCTATTCCATTATGTGCGTTCTATTCCATTCATTGAATAGGCAAATCGACTGTGATTTGCACGTAGCTGCGTGTGAAAATTCGGCTTTAAAAATTCTTAAATATTATGCTTATTCTCTTCATAAATGTCTTTTGAGCTTCCACCCCAGTCTCAAAATTCGCACCCACCGGAAAAACTAACAAATTTCGTCAGTACCGATAGTGCCTTCTTGGTCTACTTATAAACTAAGATCTGATCGCGGTCGAACTGCTAGCTAACTTGCTTTGAACTGCATTAGTTTTACACGTAGATGTAGTTATCTGCTTGTCTTCGTCTTTCTCACAAAGTTAGACGTTTTATTAGTTACTGAAATGCAAACTTCGTACGTGCGCACGCTTAACAACACGATGCTATTTTTCATTAAGTATTTTATGAGCTCAGGTGTAGTATTTACTAATCCTGGTACGAATTACACAGTCCACGTGAAAAATCAGGTGTGCACTGAAGATATTGATCAGGTAATCCTCTCACTAGTCCGTACCTGAAACCAGAGAAATATACAGAACGTCAAATGTCGCGCAAATGAAGTAGCTCGCCTCGTCAAATAATTCATTGGTTATGGGTTCAAATACTGAAACCGTCGCTCATTTGTCAGTTTCTCGGGAATGGCAACAATGACGAAATAACTGAAAACTTCTTTTCTTTCCGAATGCCGGAATCAAAGCGTCATGTGTTCACATTCCGTAAAGGAATCATTTACGTTTTGATCAAATATCTTCCAAAAGCAAAATTGAGGAAACATGGTTCTCTTCATAGATAAATTGTCACATATTGAGACACTGTACACTCTTGCATACCGCTGATTGTCAGTACGAAACATTTCAACAGTAAAAGTAAGATCCTTATTCGAGTAACTTGAAGCAAGCATTGATCTCCCTTTACCTAGCTGACACTAGTGAAAAACACGACAACAACGATTACTGAATCGCTGTCAAGTTTATAATCATTTGAATGGAATGAATGAGTAACAAAACGGGGGAATATCGGACCAGTTGCTATGGCGTACACCTTTAATCAAACAGGCAACCTGGCTAAGCAGAGATCGAAATGATACCTTCATTTTATTCACACCTTGATGAGCGGGATAAGATAAATAAAAAAATTGCAATCCACTGGAGTAGAAGATAATATCACAATGTCCTTTCAATCTGTGCGGCGTTTTTCACAATCCTCTCTCTCTCATGCTACTTTTTGGTATCCACCATTTTTATCCTGAGACAAAAATGTAAAACAGGTGGATATCCGATGACATATACACCCATACCCACACATACTAGATTTTCTGACCATTACTATGGACCTGAGTCTCCGGGACATTTGAAGTGTTACCAACCTTTTCACTCTATCTCATTCAACCAGTGAATTACAGAGTCTGCAATCCAGTTTGTTTTTTACGAGTCCTAGAATCAGATGCTAGCGGATTGACATACAATCGGTGCTACAATCTACCATGTGCTACTCAGTCTTGATCACCGCCTCTACCGGACTGTCAAAACTGATCGCACACATCATGCCAGACAGAAATAATCAATCGGATGGAAAACCATGTGATCAGCATTGAACACTAGACAGATAAACAAAATCTAAATTTTAAATGTGCATAGCACATGTCAAACAGACCACAGTGCTTGTAGTTATTACATGACATTGAAAGAAACAGTACAGAAATACCAACTTTTCAGAAATGAAAACAGAAAGTTCTTAGTGCTGTGAATATGAACACTGCCACTGTCAGTCTCGCTGAACACTGTGACGTTTTGGCAGGCAACTGGCTTTTACGGGAATTCCATTCATGATTAACCACTGCAGAACTTGATTGATTGTGGATGCACTCACTGAGTATTATTTCAAAATATCCCCATCATTTGGTTTCTTCAAACAAGCCTATGCAGGAATTCATTGCTGAATACCTCCAGGGGCAAAGTTTGGTCGAACGTTTTGGATCCAAAATGCACCAGAACTTTACTTTTCAATCGTTCGTTTAATCGGGCATTCTTGCAAACCTCCCCTCTCACTGGTCGAGGCGGGACTGTCGAAATGATGGTCTGGACAGAGCAGTATTATAAATTTGATTGTGTCAATCGCAGACTATTTCAATGGTTTTAAGAGGAGACGAAATCGAAGGTGAACAGCCGTTTTTCACGGCTCAGCCAGAAGACTATACACACACCTTACAGGAAATCGATGTGTTCATAATCTGATCATTGTGTCGGTCAAATTTTGTGGGAGTACGAGTATGGACGAGAGTGAGGATGTGAGTGCAATACATATGTGGTGAACCACTTTAATACCGTAGTTCTTCAACCACTGGTAAGGCGCTGATCGGTTCATGACCAAGCTATTTCCACTTCACCCCAACCCCTGAGTCAGACACGCCTGACAAACGGGTCGGGTTATTTTCTGGTATATTCTGCAAGTAAAACCACTTGGTAGATATAGGCCAACCTTTTTCAGCTAGGTCTTTCCGTGTCGGAATCATTCATCGGCTTTTGAACTGATTATATCGACACAAGTGACCGTTCTTATCAAAACTATCAAATGGACTACTCAGAGAATTGTGTTCGGGCACAGTGTTCAATGTTAGAGGTAATATAAAAATCTAACAGAGAAAAACGGCTTTCTGCACTATCTAAATTTCTTCCTATTGTACAAAATTATTTCAGCACTTCGAGTAGAAGCATCATTCCATCCCCTTATAGAAATCTTAAACTACACCTAGCCTACCCATCTGTGATAAAGTCAAACAACAACTATGCCTGAACTTGATGAGCACAAACGGAGATTTATTTTTAATTAAATAATAAAACCTATGAGTTTGTATCACTTGGTTATTTTCGAGGTCAGCATATTTTTCCGATGTAATGCTTTTCCTAATAAACTGATTGACGCTAAACTCCAATTTCGTGATACTCATTCCTACAAATCTCTGTGATTGCGCTATACACCATAGAGTTCCCTCACACGGACCAATAATCAAGCTGCATTGACGTCAGCATATACCAAAGAAAAGGGAACATATCTAAACAATATCGGGGTGATTTGCTTACGGACCTGGAGCGATCAGATACCAACGGATCTCATTGGACATCAGACAGGGGATTTTCACGTGATTTATGAGCCAAAACGTATCAAAATTTGCTGAATGAAGTTTCTTAGGTGTAACAGGACCGAAAATAGAGTTTGTGCAAACTGTCCTCTTCACGTGCAGTACGTACGAATATGCTCATTCAAAATGCCTGAGTGGAACATCTGTGGATTTCAGTGAACGGTGACGGAAGCACTGACACCTTAATTTTTACATACAAATCTCCCAGGTTCATAAATACGCAAAAGAAGACCGAAACACCATGAAAAGCGCACAAAAGTAAACTTCACTCCGGAACTTGCCTTCTTGTTACCACTACAAGAAACAAAATTGGATGAGTGCATCGCTGATTCACTAACTAAATGTTCAGGCAGGTTGCAGCACCGAAGTTTCGGAAATCCAGAATTCCAAATTTTCATGCTGCTATTATCATCGGAGTAGGCAATTTCAACTTTATGTCGATCAGAATTGGAGAAGGACGCACGGAGTGAGAAAATGAATATGTAGAGGTCATTTTAGTCAATTCAACCAACGGGTCCAGACAAAGCGAAAGAATTCTCGTTTTATTTTCAAAAGTGATGGTCAGGCGGACTGGAAAAACAAACGAACAACAAGCGAACAACAATTCCTCTCCCGGAACAACTTACGCACTCGCTGGAGCAATTCCGAGAGTATCGCAAAAACTATCCAAAGTGATTCCACCCGTGTGATTCGGATCAAAAAGACGCTGCCAATCCTGTGGGGTTCAAAAAGAAATAAATAAAAGTTCAGTCATATTTCATCGGAAGAAGATGGTTTTGCGGAAAAAAGACTGATTGGAAACGATGTATCAGTCGATGCACGTCCGCATTTTTTCACAACATAACTACATATCCACAGTGTCCATCAGTCACGCAGATCCATTGTGAACTAGCTGCTTCTTTCAGTTACGAACTGAAGCAGAAATACCTTGGGATAGGATAGGTTAAACAACGATATTGGAACACATTTTCGATTGTTTCTGCGAAATTATTATTTTCGTGTGATTGCCTGACCTATTGAAAAGACTCTGCGTAACCGCACGTTGGTTGCTCCCGATCAAGACTCTCAGGTGGAAAACAATCCCACGCACATTCTAGCTGGTCGATGAGCTGGCACAGTTTTATTAATCTACGATATGCCTTTATTCGATTGTTGATTCACTCAGAACTCGACCATAAATTTATCTAACTTGACTAGAACACTGCGTACGGAGAATCATGATTTTACCTGATTCTGAACAGTGTTTGCAACATGAAAGTTCGTTATACAAGTTCATCACATTATTTAATTGGTTAATTCAACCAAAAAGACAAACACGATTGAGGCAAATTTTGAGGTTACAGGAAACCAAAAATAATTCCCAACGAGCTCTCATGATGCCATTTCTGGATCAATATACGTGCGAAAAATATGACAGATGGAACTTGGAGTTCTAGTATAGATCTCATTCAGTCTGTAATCTGCGGGAGGTGTTCACAGTGTTTCGTGTATAGAAACGGTTTAGGGACTTTCGGGAGGGAATTAGCTCATTTCAAAAATTAAATGCTATGTAACAAAATAAGTGTACTCTTCTATAAACCTCAGTACTTGTGGCGCATAGGTAAAATAAAATCAAGGCACTAGGTCCATCATGCTTGACAATATACAAAAAACCACAGTCTAAGTGGCTATTTGCCTTCTTCCCCAAGAGGTCATCCTCGTTTTGTTCTGGAGCCAGTCTGAAATATTGATGCTCGAAAAGAGAATGAGGAGTAACTTGGAGTGCTTAACTCCTTAACTCGGTCACTTTCGGATCAGAATAATCTCCAAATGATAAGGAATGCGCACACAAATGAAATAGATTTATGTTTTATCCACACTTTCTCCTAGTCAATATTCCAAATTCTGCATGAAATAAAACATTATCTGTTTGTGCTTGAAAAAACTCCAGTTTTGTATGAATAATATTAGTCGTACAAAGTTACTTTTCCCCAAAAACAAATGAAAATTTAGTTCAATAATGAATGACAGAATTGTATAAACTGTAGTACGGTTGTCTTGATCGACAGTGTTTTAAACTTGCTTAAAAATTAAAGAAATTTTCTTGAAGAATACTGTGGTCCTTTGTTATAAAGACGAGAATATCCTGCGTCTGGCTTTAATAATCATAAGTCGGGCATTTCAGTTAAATAACTGCTTTCAATCGTGGAATTTCACGTGATCCTATACAACTTGTCTATGCTGACTTGTTCCTTGTCTTTCCCCAGGGTGCACAAGCTCCAAAAAGCCAAATTTTCTACCATATTGAACCGCT
Source organism: Echinostoma caproni (assembly GCA_900618425.1). Lineage (NCBI taxonomy): Eukaryota > Metazoa > Platyhelminthes > Trematoda > Plagiorchiida > Echinostomatidae > Echinostoma > Echinostoma caproni. Next base: position 11,082 of record UZAN01043419.1, read on the forward strand.
CCACAAGATTCCTCTTTCATTTTAACCTGGTATCAGTTTGAACTAGCATGGAGTGACGAAAATATGTGAATATTTGTAATCGTTGGAGGAATCCATTAGGAGATCTTCCATATTTTAGGCAGCTAATCCTCTAAGGTTTTGTTGGTTTTCACATACTCCGTGAGTGAAATGCGAACGACTTCGAAAAGAAAATTCAGATAAATGGTAAAGTTAACTTTCACTGCAAAAGGATGCCTGAGCACTTGATTCCCTTTGGTGGAATGAAATGCTTGGCTTCTCTTAGCCCGTAAACGGGAAACTCGTGTTCACGTATGTGTACTTGACCAATTCCTTTTGGTCAACAAAATACTCATGGTATTTGTAGAATATTTCAGGATTAGCGCAGTTCATTCAACGAAAGTTTGGTTTTGCCTTGGAAGACAGCAACTTCTACCAAAGGCCATCTATCATTCTACATCCGCAATGCTCGTTATCCTTTTGTAAGCGATGCGAGCATGCTACTAATAATATTTCAGTAACTGAACAGACAATCAGCATAGAATGTCATCAATACCAAGTCTCGTTACAGATACGAACTTACCGCTACCATGGTCTCTTCCAAATCGTTTTCTCGCACATATTGTTCCAATTCACTCATGGTAATTTTCTCACTACCATCCTTATCGATCGCGAAAAACACTTTTAAAAATGGGTCCATATTCCCCGGCTCGTTTGAGCAAATCCTCGGAGTTCAATCGGTTTTGTGGGCACTGCATCGGAGCACTTAAATTTATATCAAATTCGGTTTCACTTCTGTGCGTGTGTGTGCGTGCACGCATTGTGTGCGTTGCTCTATTTCACGCAAACCGCCAGTTCCGGTTCAGGGACCTGTGGTCGTCGCTCTTCAGATTGACGTTCTCTTTCTCTCACAAGAACGCACAAATGCACGTACGCACACACATCGATTCATACCAAGATCGAAATAGTTAGCCACATGGATACTTGGATAGAACGATTTCAAAAGCACGGCTCAGCGTGAGCTCTCACAAAGATGCAAAGATGTCTGCGTCCCATCGGCTATGCAATGTTAATGATGATAATGATGGAAATGGAGGTGTATGTGTGCGAATACATGCTATGTAAGTGACACTTGAAATAGACAGATGAGTTAATGATCAAAATAAACAGAATCGAATGAACAGTTAGCCTGTTGCCGTCACTATAGAACCAAGAGGAACTCCACAGTGTATGTTTTGAACCGACACTGTTTTTGTGTTTTGTTATTAGCATCAACCGGTGGTGATCAAAAGAGGAAACCAACTGTGGAATAAAAAAGAAAACAAGCCTTCAACAAGATCATCAAAGTCAACATCAGACGTTCTACGTACGAGGTGTAATTTCCACGACCGTAATAAACTCTCACGTCTTCTGGGGCCTAATTGGAATGCAAAACAAAGAATCCTGTCGAATCACCTTCTCCGCTAAAATTCAAACGGATGGATAAAAATGCTTGAACACTGCAGATGGGCGAAAGAATCCGCATCCTGTGTAGTCATGAAGAGGGAGTAGTGAGCTAAACCGAATACACACTAAAGAATAAAAATTACTTCAGGATACAGTAATTCACCATCAAATTGATATCAACAAAAACTAAAATTATTTAAAGTAAAATATAGGTATTGATGAAACTTGTGAAATAACGGTAAGTGCCACATTGAACCGATGAGGATAATCGCATCAGATAACCATAAAAGTACACTTCAGAATGAACGCCAAGAATCCACCATTTCACAGTTCTTTAGCGGAATGAAAGCACTGTGCAAAGTCCAACCGGTTACCACTCGGGAACGGCTTCATAAGAAATTGCAGCGGACTAATAGAGCCAATAGCAACGTCGTTCACGTTCATTTTGTTGAAAAGCTTCGAACATATGAGGATAGCGTCAATACCGTCTTTTAGGGTTATCGCCTCTTCATGGCAGCCCATTTGGACATGTCAGGATTCACATTGAAGAAAATGATGAATAGACACCTTGTAAAGTATACCGTGATCTTCAAACCCAGTCCTGAATAAGTGGATCAAATTAGAAAGAGAAAATTGAGAACTACTCAAGGGGACACTTACTATATGACCAATATCTGGATTTATTGTCAACGTGGAAGGCTTAAAATGAAGTTAAATCTTTCGGCTTGATTTATGGTTTGTCAACCTCGAAAGGGGCCACAGCTAGAAAAACATGTGCTAACCATGAAACGATCAACGAAGCGGAGCGGGTAATAATCACCCAAAAGGCAAAGTTTAACGTGGATTGCACATTTCGCGAAAGAACAACGCAAAGTATCCCCTCAAGATACAATAAAACAGCGTTGTGTTAGGACTGATTTTCGATGAAAGGAAAGGAAAACATTCGAACATATTTTCAGAAAATTTGCTCTCAACGCATATGGTTGATTCTTCAATAAGAGCAACTTGAACCAAGAACAGTGACAAAACATCTAACTAAGAATCCGCTAAACTGGCAATCCTGATATTCTCAAAGATATTGCGGTAATCACGAATATGGTTTCTTTATTCAGTCACGGGATCATCCATACAAATGGGTTGAATCGAATCTCAACTGCTCTAACTAGATAATCCACCGGATGCACCAGCAGCTGCTATTCAGTCCGTTGCATTCGCAACCCGACGGTGAGACTATTTCTTTTTACAGCAAGTCGAATAGACCAACGGATTTTCAAGTTTCCCCCGTGACCTTATCAGATGGAAGATGGTGCGTAACATACCAATGGATGCTGCCAATGCCACAACCATATTAACAATAAGAATAATAGGGGATAGGTGGAATGAAGTACAGAGCGAAGTGGAAAGAGGATGAAACAGTTAAATACGGTAAAATGGAAGATAACAGGGGTAACAACTTTTCCGTATGTTTCACCGTACACCTTCAACATTTTTTCCGTTATTTTGTCGTTTCTTTACGGGGAACGGGATTTTGACAGGCAAACCGTACAGCGCCACTGACTTCTATTCTGGGCCATTACCTCACCGTGTCTAACCATCGACCAGCCTCCTCCCTTGGGCACCAAACTGGAAGGCTGGCTGCAATAACCGAAGACAAAGCTTCAGCCAACTTCTTCATGCCTCTACGCCATGTCATGATCTGACCGCCGCGCCGCTCCTTCCAGCCTTGCCCGGTACGTGCAAAGAGAGCACGGAAAGGTAGTCGATGGGCAGGCATACGCAATACGTGTAGAGTGATTAATTCTGTTAAAGAACGACTATCCGCACCCAACACGAACGAACCTCGTCATTACTCACCCGGTGTTCCGACCAAACACGAGCAATGCTTCGAGATATCGGCGGTCAAATACAGAAAGTTGATTAGTATCCTTAATGCCGAGGGGCCAGGTCTCTCAACCGTAAAGGAGAACGCCACGAACCGCGGCGATGTACACCCTTCCCTTACTGGATAGTCGGATGTCATGGCAGCGCCACAGGTGTCGTAGGTTAGGGAAAGCTGCTCTAGCTTTCGCTATTCGTGATGTGATCTCCCCAACACCACCACCAGCTGCGATCAAGCTCTCGAGGTACTTAAAGCTNGAGAACGCCACGAACCGCGGCGATGTACACCCTTCCCTTACTGGATAGTCGGATGTCATGGCAGCGCCACAGGTGTCGCAGGTTGGTGAAGGAAGCTCTAGCTTTCGCTATTCATGATATGATCTCCACTTTGCACTTTGAAGGTGCAAAGCACATGCCATACCTGAATAGCTCGATCACCAAGCGGTTCAAAACCTCTTGGACTGTGTGTTATCACCCAGAAAGGCGATGTCATCGGCATATTCCAAATCAAGAACTCTGTTCCCTGGGGAGAGTTCCGCTCCACCGTTTGCTAGACCGAACAAAGCATTCTGTAGAACATCCTCTATGGCGAAGATAAAAATAAATGGGGTATAAGGCAGACTTGCCAAACTCCACTGGAGACGGCGAAGGGTGGCGCAAGCTAGTTATGGGCCCTAACCCGACCTGAGGTATGACGACACAACTCTGTGAGAATCGACACATACTTCTCAGGTACTCCATTCCTCAACAAACAGCTACATAGTGCGGTCCTATTGACAGAGTCGAAGGTCGCACGGACGTCTAGGAATACAATAATCGTTGGTCTTTGGTAGGGATGACGGTACTCTAGCTGCTGTCGGAGGGTGAAGATTTGATCCATGCATCCGTGAACGGTACGAAACCCAGCCTGTCCCTCGTGGGTCTGCTCCTCACGCATAGTGTACAATCGGTGGAGAATGACGGATGCCAACAGGTTTGACGCTATCGGGATTAGGCTTATGCCCTTATGATTGGCGCATTCATTGCCCGGGCCCTTTTTGAAGATGGGGACGACAATTGATTCCCCCCACGAGGGGACCTGCTCAGTGTACCACACTTTAGAGAACAGAACTTGTACTTCTCTGACAAGCTAATTCCGCCATCTTTAAATAGGGCTAGAGAAGGGCCATCGGAGCTTGCCACTTTGTAACGTCCCAAAGCTTGGATCTCCTTATGGATTTCCGCCTCAGAAGGTGGGTCTGTTGCGACAGACCATGGGTCGTGTGCCGGAATAGCTGTGTGAGAAGCTGACGTCGGAGGCCAGCTAAATTGTGCTTTGAAGTGCTCTGCCCAGCTTGCAAGGCGTCGCTTTTGTCTGTGTATAAGAAGTCAGAAACTGTAACCACAGTGCGATTATTCACCCTATCCCCATTCTCTCTCCCTACGCTATCGACTAGATTCTCATACAGTAAGTTTTCCCTACCTCTGAACCCTTTTCGCAATCTGATTGGACAATTTTCGGTACTTGCCATGAGAGTGCCCAGTCATCATATTGTAATGTTCATGATAACCATAGTGCTATCTACTATTGAGCCGCGTGATAATGGTACCCCTGCTGCGAACAGTGGTTAGCAATCATCGCTTCCCGTTCGTATTAGCTAGGCGGGCGTTGTGTCTATTGTTGCAGCTGACCTAGCTGATTGATTAACCGGTAGAAGAATACAATCGTTCGCTTGTTTTTGAGTCTGCTCAGGAAAAAGTGAAAATAACTTTGCCATCCCATGGCCGCTACACGATTGTCACAGAAAATTGTCGATGAGGTTTTGCGGTTCTGATCCAATGACAGCGGGAAGGATTGTTCATTTCTGACTTACTACTGCAAACAATAAACAAAACAACAACTCATACTAGGTAAATCATTGATTTTTCCAACATTTAATTGGCCCAATGCGCTGCGCGGACGATTGAGATTAACTCAAATCAACGTCTTTATGATCCTATGGCAATCAAGTTGCAGCGGGAGCTGTTACCTCTTGGCGACCGTCTTTTTTATTTTCCATAGGGATAAAGAACGGGCACATTAAAACTATGCAATAAACTGAGACACAGGTGTTCATCACTTCGTTGCAATTAAGACACACGCCGAGCACGCGTGTGAAAACAGCTGAATTGAATGGACTGAACAGTGAGTTGGTAAACAAAGAATGGTTGTTCATGCATTCATCCGTTCGGAGGGTGTGACCCGGAGATCTGCTTCTTGAATGATAAATTATCTAATCAGACATTTCTGCTTGGGTAACCTTTAAAGTTTATCAAAATGCTGTGCACATAAAAATGACTGAGGTAGAACAGTAGTTTTTCACACTCGAGACACCAATGTGCACGTGCAAATGAAGGTTGTTGACCTTCAACATTTTCCGAGTACCGCTTTGGGAAAATAAAGCAAACGACTACGTCGAACCCAAAAAATATTATAGTGATGGACCCTGATCGCAATATCCATTGTCACAACGGATTTGGAGAACTTTGATGATTAAAACACACATTGCGCACGCCTACCTGCTTCTGAGTCAAAATTTCAACTGAAGTTCACCTGCACTTAAATCGGGCGAAAACTGTCTACAAAGACAAAGCCCACTATACCTAGCTGATCGTGTCATGTATGCGTTTTCAGGCAACACATGAAGAATTCCAGTGTCTAAATCCCGTAAGGCAAAAGCCGGTTGCTTCAACTATGAGAAAAATGCGAACAACATTTTCTTAAAACCTTTTAGCTTACTCTTTGTGCGGGAGTTGTGATCAGCGAACCAAACTGTACCTGAGTATCGTCCTAGCTTCTTCAACAATTACATCCCTACTTGGGATATATTCCATTCTGTAGCGATATTATTTGCACAGGAAAGCTTCAAAGTGAGAACTATTTTGAGGCAGCTCTGTTCAAATTGAAGGGGCAATGTTTTATTTCTGGTAAAATGATGTGTGGCACTTCTGGGCCCCAGTATTCTTCCAGGTGTGTTTGAACTAAACCACTACCGTCCATTATGAAGTAGTAAAAACATTGGGAGGCCGTGTGTAAGAACTATCGCCAATAGTCAAGTGTTACAATGCGTGGATCAAGAGAAATAAGTAAAATAAATGCCATGCGTTTACTGATCTTGGGTGCGTAGATGTGTCGAAAGCCTCAAATAGTATTCACTTGCCTTTCACTATCAGTCTGAATCAGTTAGCAACAATGTGCGGATTGCAGTGAGAGATGAATGAAAAGGGATGGTGATATGAAGTTCATCTGATGTTCTCCAGATGGAGGAAAACTTACTTGGCAAAATTTATCGACGTTCACAGTCCGCGCTGATGAAAGTTGTCTACGTCGGACCTACCTTCAAACGGGACCATATATTCAATGATACGCATGAAAACCTCACCTGGACTATGAACCGCACAGTTAGGAATTTGACAAGCCACCTGCAGGATTAGTCTATCGGCATGATGCTACGTACATTGAAAAGAATTTCAACATTGGTTTGAAACATACGTCGCAATGATCGGCGAACTCGATGTTGCAAGACACCCTATAGTTTATTAGCAGCAGTTGGGTCTACGAGGGACACGAGGTCAGAATATCTTTGTAAAGGATGACCCTTTCTCTTTTATATGGGTCCACTGCATCCATTAACATATAGGTGACTAAATGTTCAACTGTTTTCACACAAACGATTGAAGACAGCAAGCGAAATGTTAACACCTCGCAGTACTTACTTTCCTTCGACACAGGCCAATTGAGGTAAAGTCAATGCTTAAAGTTGCTTATACTCTTTTTCTCTTCTGGAAAATCGATTTCATAACAGTTTACGGAGAAAAACAAGTAATAAGTCACTACGCAGTGTTCCTATTAACAAAATCCACGGGTTTCAAATTCCTANACCCCGCCGTGATCAGTGTAATTTAATGGGACTGTCATTTCAGTCTTGTAATGATTAAACAAGCCGTATAAAAACTAGAGAACCACCAATTATTCCAATATAATGGTACAAATAGCGAGCCAACATTTTCTGAATACGCAATGCTAATCCGCTTCAACGAGGATGAGACAGCTGTCCAGTGCTCTTGCTCCCCCCCCCCCCCCNATAAAATGTAGATAACATGTGCCACAACTTCTTTTCTTTTCCGTATATTGGGACGTGTTCACACGAACCAAGTGATCGTAGTGAGGGATTTCCATAAAGACAACAAAATTGCAAAAGGACATTTAATGAGCTGTAACTGTTGACATCCGGATTCCCGTAATCTGAAATTCGCCATCCGTAGCACATGAGATGAAATCAAATGGATCGAGTACTTTTCTTCTCGTGATGCATCGTCAACGATGTATTCATTCGAGTGTACGTATATATAGTTCGGCTGACTCGCAAAATGTGAGCTTCATCGCCTACGCATAACCGATCAGCCGTAGATAAAATGTGGTGTCACCGGGTTTTGCGCTGAGACAGAACATTCAGTCTCTTCGAGATCGGTTCTAAGTGCAGGCACAACGTTCTGCCCAATTTCGCGGCACCGCTTAGATCTTTGAGGATGCAATGTGCATAATTTATCAAGCGACTTCGCTCACCAAGCGGTTTTATGTATCGACACCGCGGAAGCCCATGCCATAGGCAAACCCCAAGCCTTCTACTACGCGAGATTCGGTGGATTTCAAAGGCAATCCTTGTCAGTAACGCAATGAACTTAACACCAACTCACCCCCAGCTTGGTAAGAGATGCAGAAAACAGAACGTGTTGCAAACACATTGTTCCGAGCTTATCACTGCTATATTGCCTCATTAAAAAGCGTTATCAACAACAGGAATTTAATCACAAAGCGCACACACAGTTGGGATTGTCCAGTATTTTAGACTTCTCGCAAACACAAGGCCTCAAACTGATACTGTTGGTATTTTTCCCGGGGAAAGCACAGAACTGATACCAACACACGCACAAGGAACGGTAAGAAGAGAGAAATGTCAACCACGTTCATGATGATACACGCCAATCTTGATTTGATAAAAATCGATTTCAAACAGCTAAACAGTCAACTTGCCGCACGTAAGCACCAGAGTTGCGATAAAAGTTGGGCAGAAATCTAACTTTAGAACAGAACGTGAGGGAGGTACAGAGGATAGCACATTGTGAAACATCTCAGTTACATATAGAATGACCACTTAACACGATGGATAAATGTACAACCGATAGTCGGGTGCACCAGTATTGAAGCCAGAAGAATGTGCAAACAGAAAAGACAGACAGGCAACGACGAAAAGAAAGAGATTTGAAGCGAACAAAAATCCCGCTGGTTTAGTTCAGATATTTGGCTCGGTTGGTTGACTTGGTGTTTCGATAATATTGCATCTGTGAGACAGGCGTAGCTCCCCTGCCAAGTAGATGCACAGATGTGAAAAGATGTTGAATGAGGCAGAATAAGAGCAATTATCGAAGTCTGCAAAGAGGGGGACTGCCAAAACTGATATATGATGAAAATCGAAAACAGTGCAAAAACAGAAGAGAAAGAAAATCAATGAGACGGCGCATTTGTGGACGGGGGAAAGGTTGGTTGACCAGTTGGGCAAAACATTAAATCTCAAAAATCCAGCGCGCAGTTGGATAACTACGAAAGATAATTCTATCCGCGGTATAAACTCGATTGATTGGAGCACAAGAACGAGAGAATAGGAAAAGCGAGAAAGAAAATTAGGAGGGCATTTGTAGCCACAATGGAAGGTTCAGAAATTTGGGTTAAGTTTGGTTGGAGACCTTTGACCACTGGAGAAAGTTATCGTGATTGAAGGAAAGACTGCACGGGGCACAGCGAAATCAGTGGCATACGGTCATAAAATTTCCATATCCGTTGTTCGTTAGTTCAGATAGAAGCCTATCTCTCGGGTGGCTCGAAGCAAAACAGTCCGAAGTTCCTCTTCTGTCTGGTACTCGGGCAGTTTCAAATAGTGTACACAAGTGTTCACACTAGGCAATGCACCGGTGCCCGCATCTTTTCGTACCACACGCAAACGAGGATGGAGATTTTTCAGACCGCCAGGAGGTAGACTGGAACAACCGGTGGTGAACTGAAGAAAAGCACGACGTTCGAGAGCGTTGAAACTACACAACACATTGATTAGCATCTGGTATGTGGGTGACTGATGGGTGAATCCGAAACAGGGGACTGTGTACGCCAGCAAATCTTCACGAGACCATTGGGCGACAGAATCCCCAGCGATTAGTTGTCCCAACTCGCGCCCGTTGAACAGTGCGAGCCAATCCAGAGGAAGAACTAGTTCGAACCCGGCTGGATTAAATGATAACGATGTATTGACAGGGTCAGATTGAACACTTTAAACGATTAGTAACAACGGGCGAAAGTCTTTCACTCCAACAACAAATTTAATTCGATAAAGAAGCATGAAAATATTTCCTGTAAAGACGAGTTAAGAAAAGGAAATAATGAAAGCTGTTTCTTATAAATGACAAATGACCGATTAGTTCTGGTCGATTACTTTATAGTGCACAATAAAGAAATATGGGAGTGATTCAGTTTCAGTTTCAGTTTAAACAACCATTAAGCATGCATTTTCGTGCGACGCTTTTAGTTGCTGTCTTTTGGTTGTCCATTTGGGTGAACAATAAAAGGAAAACAAGAAGGTTGAAAGTAGGATCGAACAGCAAAATTTAGAAGTTCAGTGGACTAATAATGCAGAGAAATTGAGATGTACGAACGCCACTGTTTACGACACCCAGCCATATCACTCAGTGTGTCTAACCATCGGTTACGATCATCCCGAGGTCCCCAGTCAGAGAGCCAAACGGGACCCATGTGACCCAGTCCCCTGGTCAGGGTTTTCATACCCTCATGCCAGGTAGCGAAACGAATGAAATAAGTGCAAAAAGAACATTAGGAATCAAAGAGGGTCCCCTCGCCAGTCCTTCTATCTCTGATGGTTCATATACACGAACCAAATACATGGCAGGACAATTCTTACAGAGGTTAATTAGATTCGGCTTTTCATTATAATTCCTTATCAGAAAAATATGGTTCGCAAAAGTTCGATTCCGGGCTTATCGAATTAGGCGAATAACCGTGCCAAGGTGAATATCGCTTCAATTAAAACGCTGTCGCAAGGAACGATGGTGGTGCCAGAGTACGTGACCGGTTTTCGTCTGACAACCATAAATATCTCTCCGACAAAAGCCACAAATATTTCTAGAGAACATGAGATTCGTGTATTTGGTCAACCACTTGATGAGGTAATCACCACAACCTCATTGCCACACTACAGATGGTACCTGAGTGAGGATTAGGGGTATATTTTCGAACAAAACGGACAGCGGTATAGAGGATACCACTTTGTAACATATTTCCAAAAGTCTTTGCAGATTCTTCTATGGAAGAAACTTGCGTGACCG
>UZAN01043420.1:0-15124 GCA_900618425.1 Echinostoma caproni
TTGTCCGATTTAGTGTTTTGAACAGTTCTTGCAATTTATTTTGTAGATAACACTGTTCTTGTCTTTCACCATTGTTCTCCCCTTTTGTTTTGACAGAAGTCTCCTTGGACAGTCGGTTGGGTTGTAGGCGACTTGGAGTCCGTATGATCTCATCACCATCGTACAGCGAAATACAGTGCGGTGAACTTTACTGATCGCTGCCAAACTCGTAATGTAGACAATGTTAGTGGTAAAATTTAAGGTGGACAGGGATTGGATCTATTTTAAGGGATGGGGAAGAAAGCGAACCTCTTCAGGGTGCCATGTTGTCCCCTTTCTTGTTTTCCATGTATATACAAAATCTGCCCATTCCCACCAACTGTATTGCTTGTAAGTATGCTGATGATATTGTGGTTGGTTGCCCAGCCCCTATTTCAGACAGTTTTCGACCTCTCCAGGACAGTCTTAATGAACTTCACGATTGGTCTGTAACCCGATCCTTTGTACTTAACGTCAGTAAGTGCATCGAAGTTCCATTTAGTCTTAAAACCGGCCCTCGTTATTTTTTATTAGTTAATAATCTCCCTGATCTTAGAATTACCAATCAAATCATTCCCAAATCTGCATCTGTTAAATGACTTGGTGTCACCCTAACCCATAACCTGTCCTGGTCTGCTCATTTCATCGACGTTTTCCCAAAAGTTCGAAAACTGTCCTTCTATGCTTACCGGCTCAGGAAAATAGTCGTACCACATAATATTATTCTTAAATTTGTGATTGCTTGCATTCTTCCACACTGACTATACAGCTCCCCGATTTTTATCCATGGACTGAAAGAAAATGACTTCTCTTTATTTTCAAGATCCCTTAAACTTTTGTCCCGTTATAGTGGAGTTGATAACGGTTTTTAGTTGATTTCTTTATTTCCAAGCATCTTGACACTTGTGATACATTCATTGTCGGGATGACATGTGATCAAGGGCACTGTCCGCACCAAGGTATCGCAAAAGCCCTGTCAAATCCCCGGACACGCTCCAAATATCAACTCAATCCTGCGCAGACTTCCATATATAGAAACAGTGTGATTCCATACCTAGCTCGTTTGCTAGTAAATCGTAAGCAACTCCTCACCAACCTCAGGGAAAATCTCTTGCCCTAATGTTTCTCTCATTTATTAAAGTGCAGAATTTCTCACACTGTATTTTTGTTTGCAATTAGTTCACCTATCCACTGTAAAAATTGTAAACTGCTGAAAATTCATCCTTTAGGTGCATAAAGCTTTTCCTGACTTGACTTTGGTAAACACAGAGTACGCAATCGAACTCTGCATACATATCACTTCAAGCATTCTGATCTGATAAGAAACTACAACAACGACAACACTGCTGTCGGTTCGCTGCCATACCCTTCAGTGTCTCCAACCAACCCGTTGTGGAGTCTTTCGAACCCCAACCTGGAAGGCGAGAGACATCTACTCTACCTAATGGCTCCGTGCATTTCTTCATACCTCGTTTCTGCGTCATCTGTTGACCTCCACATGGTTTCCTCCAGCCCCGATAAGCTACAGGGAATAAAGCGCGGTGTGGCAGACGACAGCTGAGCATACGCAATACGTGCCCTAGGCAGCGAAGTCTACTAATCTGAATTCGGTGTGCCAGCAGGTTTATACCTGATAGACTCCCAAACACACGACGGCTAACCTCTACGTTACTAACCCGTTCACTCCATCCAATGTGGGCTAAACTACGTAAACACCGATAATCGAAAACTTTCAGTCGACGGATATTTTCTACTCGTAAATTCACGGTCTCACAACCATAAAGCAGAACTGAATGAACGGTAGCACAGTATACGAGGNGGCTTCTGTGGTACGTCGCGTCTACGCCGAAGGTGTTTTAGTCCTGCGTATGCTGCTCGAGCCTTAAAAATGCGGTCGGTTATCTCCTTTACTGTATTACCATCATTGATCATGCAACTACCTAAATAGGAAAAGCGATCCACCACAACTGAATCCTGGCGATTTAGTTTCAGAGCTGGAGTAGAGATAATCCAGTTCTGCAACATCACTTTGCACCTTGAAGGTGCAAGGCACATACCGAATGTGGCTACCGCACTTGTTAATCTATCAAGTGCACTTTGCGCGTCCTCCGTGCATTCGAACAGACAGACGATGTCATCGGCGTACTCCAAATAGCACAGCTTTTCTCCAGATGCCCATTCAATACCCACGCTTCAGAGTCCACTTAGTGCGTTATCCAGTATGTTGTCTACGACGAAATCGAACAGGAACAGCGAAAGAGGGCATCCTTTACGGACGCCGCTGCTGGTGACGAACGGCCTACTTATATTGTTGCAAACCCTTACATGACCGGAGGTATGTGAGTACGGTGACCTCAGTAGGTTAAAGTACTTCTGGGGCATTCCTTTTCGAAGAAGGTAGCCCATCAGAGCTTCGCGGTCAACTGAGTCGAAGGCTCCTTTCAGGTCAAGGAATACTGCGATCGTTGGCCGATGGTGGATGTGACGCAGCTCAAGGACCTGCGCAACGTAAAATTTGATCAATATATCCACGGCCAGGCAGGAACCCGGCCTGCTGTTCACGGATGTTGGCCTCTCTTAAAGGTGTCAGACGTCGAAATGTAACACTAGCTACCACTTTGGTGGTGGTTTTCGCAATCGTTGCGACATTCTTTCATGAAAATGGGAACGATCAGTGATTCACCCCAAGATGAAGGAATGTGTTGTTGCGTCCAAATGTTGCGCACTAGGGTAGTGATACAGCTTATGAGGTTATCAACTCCATCCTGAAAAGAATGGAAGAAAGCTCATTCGGTCGTGCTGTCTTTCCTCGCTTCAGAACTTGAATGAAAGACCGAACTTCTGCTTCTGTTGGAGGATCGCATGACTGCCCACGGAGCTTCAGTTGCAGATGAAGCAGCTTGGTTAGCACTAGGCCAGCTGAACTGTTCGCTGAAGTATTCTGCCCAGCGATCGAGTCGTTGATCCCTATTGTGAATAGCTTGTCCCCTCTTATCGCAGACTGTTTCACTAACTGGAGTTTGCCGACCTNCGACCTCCCGTATTGCGTATCAGTCGGAACAGTCTTTGACTATTCCCTGATGCGGTCGCTACTTTCATTTCACTAGCTATTGTTACCCACCAGTTCTCACGGTCCTTCTTGAGGCTCTTCGTGATCTGGCTTTGTAGATGCCACCTAACTCTATTTTGATCCTGGCAGGTCGAGATTTGTCGATTTTTCTCCATCAAACTGCTGATTCCTGAGACATCCAGTGCCTCCGATGAGTTTGAGTCTCAGACCCACAAGCAACCTTGGCTGCGGAATATATTGCTCATCTAATCTGATCCCACTGATCATCTACATCACCATGTTGAGGTGCGCTTGGCTCACACGCCAGCTCTGCTTCATGGCGTACACAAAATGCTGGAACAGATAGTCGATGATGAGCTGTACAAGTTTGCCGAATTCGTCGCCGGCCAGTCATTCGAAGAGTGAACTGCATCAAAACTAATGCGTGGTCAAACTCAACGCAGGTGATCCAATAGGACCTGCAATTTTGCACTGAGCCACGCCAACGGTAACTTACTGTTATGTGGTCGATTTGAGTTAGCGTACCAGTTGAACTGGAGCGCCACGTTACCGTCCGTCGAGAGCTGTGTCGGAAGCTGGTGCTTGCTAGGAACAGATGTTGGTCTGCGCAGAACTGAAGAAGTCTATCGCCGTTATCTGTCCGTTGGCGGGGTAGAGCACAACTACCGCCTAGGCAAGCTTCTGCTGCACCCAGTTTTCCAACCTGCTCGTTGCAGTCACCTGCAAGTACACCTATGTTGGAGCTTCAACCCATCCGAATGAGATCGGTGAGTTCATCGCAGAAAGCATCCTTTTGGGTATCAGTACTGCAATTGGTCGGTGCATATGCTGATACCATGAACAAACACCTTTTGGTGTTGCTTCCCTTCCGGCAGCTGATTGAACCCTAGAGATGCACTGTACATAAACGACTGTTGACGAGGATCCAATCGATGAGAGAGGACTCCGCCCTGTTGCTGAGTACAGTACCTACTCCGCGCTGACCCACTGAGCGAGCTTCGTCGTCGTCTGATGTACGAAGAACACACCTCGAAGGCAAATCTGGCGCGCTCAAGTGGCTTAAAGTAGTAGGATCCCGGATGCGTGTCTCCAACAAGCAGTAAATATCGATCCCAAGGATTCCATTGTACGCGCCAGAAAAGCTTGTTGACCTACCTGCATCAGTGTCCTCACGTTGAAGGCCCCCAAATTCAGTGATTGACGAGTCTTTAGAATCTGCAATTCGTTTCGAGATACATTACTTACAGTGCTATTTGGCAACGACCTTTGGCGAGCGACGTCCAAGTTACTTGAGCGACTATTACAGGTCGGAACAAGGAGAAAATGAAAAGGGCGGGGTACTGAAGACAAAGAGATAAACAAACGTTGGGATATGTGAGCAGTAGCCCACTTATCACTACTAACCCCACTCGATGCAATAGACAGCGCGGTCCTGATTATCCTGCAGTATGAAATTGTTTTTATTTTGTGGATGCATTGGGGTTCGATGGACGGGTACTGTGAGAGTGTCCAACCACTAAGCAGGAGAGCGACTAGGGTCCTCGTCCAAAGCCTTTAGTTCTAATGAGAACCTGACCGTAAGGTAGCGGGTGAAGCGAAGTGGAGGCCCATTTACTTGGATCCATTATTCCTTCACCATTTTTCACCCACTGAAACACAAGTTCTTGTCGAACCCCCAACCTGACGGACCAAGAGACTTAATTTCGTCTGACCTCTATTCATTGACCTTTCAGGCATTATTAGATCTCCTGGTTTAACAAAAGCCATCCTGTATAGCTCGTTGGGCCACAGAGGTGCACAAGCTATCACGCCACGTCAAGGTGCAAAGTCAAGGTCTCGTCGTGAAGTCCTTGATGTATGGCAGGATTGTTCTTGTTCCCAATTCTCCGTCTGTTGTTTCTTTCTTTTTTTGAGTCAGAGTTCTTTTGATGAACTTACGAGTGCAGACATTGCGCGCAATTACTCTAAAGAGGTAACTTTCTTCTTTCTTCTTGAGTATGTCGGTGCTGAGGTGCGTTTGGATTCTTCCGAATAGGGTCCTAACTCAGCATCTTTTGTGACTGTGTGGATGATTATTTGTGCGGTTTAGGATTTGATCATCTATTTGTAGCTTTGCGATAGACCGTTGTCTCCAGCTTTTCTGATGACGTTCGGATGGTCAAAATGTCCAAAAAGGCCAGTTGCTTGTCCTTCTCCGTCTTCATTGTGAACTTGATGCCACTGAATGTGTTATTGATGATATTGTGTGTTCTTTCCAGTTTCGACTTCTTCAAGATGATGAATGTGTTATCAACGTATCGCAGTTTTTGGCATGATCCTTGGTAGTACCTCCTTATCCAGCTTCTGCACTACGGCTTCGGCTATGAATCCAGGAATTGGTGATCCCATTGGTGTTTATTTTTAGCTGTTCGTAAATTTCACCCTTCGGTTATTTTCCTGCATAAATGTGATTGTAGTGGCTTGAGAATGAACTTACCGAAAACCTGTTCACTTACCATCGCTTTGTTCGTAATTACGACGATGGGATTATGAGAAATGATGGAAGTTTTCACATTTTTCCAATTACATGATTTTCATTTGACCGTAACTAACTCAAATGTAACTCGTTTGTGGTTTCGGGATTGAATACTGACCGACAGTTTGATTGTCAACTAATGAGACTAAATGCATAATGCGAGTAATTTAAACCAAATGCAGTTGTTTGCCACACACATATTTAGAATTCATATGATATTTGTGGTCCGTGCAAACGAACTTGCCCCTCTGTTATCGTGACCTGTTGTGGTAATCCTGGGGTACGAGATGACACATACTCTGGAGCGACGTGTTATAGTTTTCGGACAACTGTGATCAATCAAGCTTCACGGGTGATGTCAGCAAAGCGCGTGCGTGTACAGCTTCTGGACTACATACCATAAGTCGATCGCACCAACCAATGAGAACCCGTACGGGCCAGACAGAAGCAGAACAACGGCAGAAATACTGGAACGTGGTTGGCAGAAGCCTGGAAGACCAATGATCTTGTTTTGTACATATCATTTAATCCTCCCTAATTTCTTTCAATAAACGAACTACTACTCAAGTGGCCTTTTTCTCGCGTCTCGGTTACATGAGATATTGCGTGCAAGTACCAGTACGATCCAGCGCTCACATGATTCAGTCTGTGAGTACTAACCCTTAATTAGTATTCCGTGATTCGTATTGTCGTTCGTATTCCGAGTTCAGTGCGTATTACTACTATTACTACAATTACTACACCTGTGCTTCACAGTTAATTGGCACTGAGGTTTTGTGGTGATCGTGAAACGAGTACGCACGCACCGCAGTACAGATTCCAGGTAACTGATCAAGAATCGGAATAACCGACCAATCCTGTGGTCTCAATTGGCATCATCCGGATTGGCTGAGTGCAAGAAGGCAAACAGATAAACCATATCCCTGTCGATTGGACATTCAAGAATCGACCAATGATTGTTTGTTGCTTGTAATATATATTGCCATGATTTTCTGAATAGAATTAACGGTATCCACAGCTCGTTTTGGTTCTACCTGACTTTGCGCTATTCAGTGGGTTCTCAGTCCGATTCCGAGTTCGCCCTATTCGATTTCGATTGCTATTCCGAGAACTCCAGGTTTACACTGCCGCACTGTGCTTCAGACCACTCTTTCGGCTATTCGGAATCCGGATAAACTTCGTGCTTAACACGTGTATGCCAGCTCTGTTTTTAGTCCGATATACATTCACAATGAAACTTTCAAAAAAGATGGATTGCGAATCTGTGTTTGTGGCATGAGCCATACAAACTAATACTGATATAGCAGTTTAATTATTCCATCAGGGATTGGATTAATGAGAAAAGACGAGACAATTCATAAAAGAATGTGTAAATGTGAATGGCATAGTTCAAACACATTTCATCATCAACATCTGATGAACACGACAATTCAAACGGTGAATTTGACTAGAAAGAATCGGTCAATTACTGGCACCAATGAAAATAGAAAAGGTGAGAGAATGTGGGGGTGACTGTATTCTCCAGCTTCTTTTGTTCACGTTTCCTAATGAAGACTGTAGTATAACTTGCTTCCGTTCTATCAAGCAGGAGCTTGTTGGAGCGGAGAGCAGGATACTTTGTCTAGAATCGTCAAGTCTCTGACAAAACTGCACATATTTTGTGTTGCGTTTGAAATTTACACACGGTAGTCTCGGACTCGTAGCCCGCTAGCAAAGTAGAACAACAGTACACAGGGTAGGATAGATTTATTATGATCGGTCACAATCAAGCGTGTGTTCCACTAGACAGCCATAGAACTAACAGCCAATCAGGATCGGGCCCATGTCGACCGGCAGTATCGGCATAGGCAAGTGCGTGAGATTGATTGATCTGAGTAGATATCAATCGATAACATCTGTGAAACGAGCAAATTATCTATGAGCAGACTGGTAGAACGTACGCACTTAAGCCGCAGACACGTATGCAACAATTCGCCTTC
Organism: Echinostoma caproni; assembly: GCA_900618425.1. Classification (NCBI taxonomy): domain Eukaryota; kingdom Metazoa; phylum Platyhelminthes; class Trematoda; order Plagiorchiida; family Echinostomatidae; genus Echinostoma; species Echinostoma caproni. The sequence goes on from UZAN01043420.1 coordinate 7,583, forward strand.
TGCTCTATTTGATATCTGGTGGCTGGAAGAACAGTAGCCTCATTTTGTTGAACACGAAGGAACAAGCTGTATACGTCTCCTGTTTAAACGAGTAGTGAGTATTCGACAATGTTCATGACCTCTTGATCGACAGCTGACGCAACAATGCTTATAGTTCACTACCTTATCCGACGTTGTCACGACAGTATACTTTCTAAATGACTCTGAAGCCCCAGGTGATCAAACAGCTCTCAAATTGCCTGTCATTTTCTCATCTCTCAGTAAGAACAGTTGTCAGTTGCATAACAAAACGCCTGAACGGGCCGCTGTGCAGCCTAGTATAAACTCATTTCCGTGACCGATCTCGTTTTGGAGTCAAACGTTAGTTGTTGAATTTGTAAAACGTTGATTGAGATGTTCCACTGTGTCTTCCGATTTTAGTCCCGTCCTGTCTGTCGGATGTAATGATACATCCAAGGATACACATAGCTGACGAGCAGTAAGGACTGTGAAACCGGTCGTGTGCTTCCAGGGAAATTATATTCAGTTTACATACAATGGGAATGTGTTTACAACCGAAAGACAGCAATGAACAGCTGTTTCATCCTGTTTGGGACTCGTCAGAAGTGCGTACCTTTTGTGCCCCTGTCAGGACTCTAACCGCGATTCTTTGGGCTGGGACTTCAAACCATTACCCCTGAGCTACACGGTCGACGGTTATCACCTTGAGCGAATGGCTCAATCAATTTTAGGGTAGCAAAATTGGATTAGCCCATTCGATTTCTAAGAGGCACCAGGCACTCTTGATAACCGTGATGGTTCAATTATTCATATGTTGCTCATTATACAAACATAAATAATTTATATCGACGCTTAAAAGGGCAGTGAGAAGATACACATAGTACTGATACACTGTTATCAATCCTTTTGATGGAATAATACAGGTTTGTTTGGAAGCTACCATTTGGCACTTTATTTAGCGAGTTAATGTGTCCCGATTGCAATTCTTCGTTGGAACGGACAATCAGCTGTCAATCTGCCTAAAAAGGTTTAACAAAAAAAAGATTCAACAAAAAAGCTAGTGAAAGAAATGTGATTCTGTAGTAATCGTATAAATAGTAGTATGCACTGAACACGAAATACGAATCACGGAATACAGATCACGGATTATCAATCACGGACGAGGCTTAAGTTCTGGACCACATTGGTACTCACACGCAATATCCCTTGTAACCGAGACGTGACGAAAAGTGACAGGAATAGCAGTTCGTTTATTGAGAGAAATCAAGGGGATTAAATGATATGTATAAAACAAGTTCATTGGCCGTCCAAGCCTCTGTCAATCGCGTGCTAGTATTTCTGATGTTGTTCAGCTTCTGTCTGAGCCGCACGATTTCTGATTGCTTGGTACAATCGACCAATGGTATATAGTCCAGAAGCTGTGAAACATACGTGCATTGCAGACGTCACCTGAGAAGCTTGATTCATTACAGTTGTCCGAAAACTGTAACGTGTAGCTCCGTGGTATCCGTCAGCTCGTATACCAAGATCACCACAGATTCACCAGATTGAGTCCGCGTTTGAGAATCGGAGACTTCGGAAATACGTAGTCATTTTCATTATCGATTTCGCGGGAGCCGACTTTTTTAAAACAATAAAAGGCTTTTTCTAGACGGTGAATGTTCGGATTAGCCTATTCGGTATTTCACAGGCATTTAAATGCAATAAACCAGCAGGGAATCAACAACATACCAAGGAGTGAAATCCACTCGCCCAAGATCATCAACAGTGTTTGGTGCCCGAATGGGCTAATCCAAACATTCATCGTCTAGAAGTGATTGAGCGATGCGCACAAGGTGATAACCATCGACCGTGTAGCTCAGGGGTAAGGGTTTGAAGTTCCAACCCGAAGAATCGCGGTTCGAGTCCTAAAAGGGGCACAAAAGTACGCACTGCTGACGAGTCCCAAACAGGACAAAACAACTGTCCGTTCCCCTTTATCATTTATCCCAAACAGTTTCATCGTAAATAAAAAGTTATCTCATAGTGATTGATCAGCTCATTCCCCACGTTTTTTCATATGCTCATTTCGTAACTTTATTCAGATCACTACATCAAATCGTTATCAAATGAAACTTATGAATTAGAATACCCTGGGAACTGTTAGTGTCACACCTACCAAGATCCCTTGGAAACAAGTTATATCTCCAAGTTATTCGGGTTCGGTTCGGCCTCACAACGGATCACTTGACTGTTGTTGTTTTGTGCCCTTGATAGTCTGCGTGAGTTGCGATCCACCGTGTGGGTCTGGAAGGGTAGAGGACAGGAGAGGGTGGGGCAACAAACATGTGGCTTCTCATCACGTACACACACAAATAATCATTGTATAGATGAGTCTGCACCGTCAGCATTCGGATAAACAAGTAAATTGAGGATGAATTGGGCTGTCTACCTCATCCGATCACGTGACCTGTCCGAACCTTGACAGTTCTTGTTTATTTCATCCTTCCAAATATGTTTTGTTTAGTTTGTAATACATATATATGTATTTGTAATGAATACACCTGGGTGATTCGTTTATCCTGCTCTTTTTTGGCATTACTCACTCGTCTGTTTTCTTGAGTTTCCCTTCCCTGGTTTCGGGAGACTAATTAGTTTCCAAATCGCACAAGATGAAAACATGACCCTGGTCAATACACCCTGATCAAATCAGTTGAGTATGACTGGATAGAGCTCATAACCGTTTTCCGCACATCATACTACCCGAACTCCACTGCATAACATCTCGCTAAAGTTGTGAAGTATAAAACGTGTGCAACGAATTCCATTCGAGTCAGCCGGAATCTGTAACCAGGGTATAAGGAGTTTGGACAATTGTTCCCCACAGATATTAACCAATTTTGCTCGGGCAGAACAATTAGACAAGCAAATGTACAGCTGTTTCTGTCAAAGTTTGAAACGAACGGGACCAAATGGCCTAATTTGTCCCGACTTCACCAGGGAATATAATGGCGTCTGGTTTCGAATGGTCGCCTGTCCATTACAAGAAAGACACACACACAATATTGTGACTGCGTAGCCTCCTTTCAGTCTGTACTGGACTTTGTGTCAATCGAGTGGGAAAGAGAGATGTGAGATTCTTCAATATGGAGGAACGATGCCCACATAATCACTTATTGGTATATTTTTTTGTTCAAGCGGAGCGATTGGGTCTTTCACCCAAAGCAACTGTGCTGTCAATCAGTTGCCGAGGCACGATATGTGTGTGTGTGTGTGTGTGTGTGTGTGTGTGTGAGTGCGGTGACTGGGAAACGCGTTTTTGTTGTTGTTGCAGCCACGCTGTTTGGTCGGTGCAAACATCTATCTGGATACACGTCAGTCATCCACTGGGGTTCAGTGCTTCCATTTGAGAATAAAAATATCCCAGATTCCCAAGCGAACAAGATAAAGCATCTCTTGGTCACGGTTAACCTGCGTATGTCTTCACAGACTGATACTGATGCGTGAATAAGTGCTAAGATGTGTGATTCTTTAAAAACTTATTTATGACTTTAAAAATGTTGGTTTTGGCGCCAAAAATCTAAATTTTACGCATCAGATGTTCAGAGTTTTTGATAAAAGAAACGGGCTGGCGCCTCAACTTTCCCTTGCTCGCTTATGCGCTCTGGACCGTTCTCGTGCCGTACCGCAAGGAAAATACCACTTACCAGCACTCAACAGACACAACGAGAATTGATTGAACCTGGGCAGTATAACCGTATCAGATAGAGGCACTGTTATCAACAGATTTTTGCCAGCTCTTTGTCGAACCGCACTCGGCGGTTGGGTTTCTACGATGGGTGATTCGCGTTTACCACTAGCGCAAAACATCACATAAGGGCATCAATCAATTAATGAAATACTTCTGAACAACTACGGTTACTTTGTCGGATAAATTCTAACCTATTATCTTATCTATTGTGGTATACCTTACTCATCGGAGGAGACAGAGTTGATTGAATCCATATAAACAAACAAAAACAGACAAAGCTGATTACCACTGCTAGAACGGATGTTTCTAACACTGTAATGATACTCATTGAACTAAGGAATTAGTCCGTCTGTTCTGTGTTCAAGGGGATGACAAGAATTCCAGTCTCCTCCGTAACNCTCCGTAACTGAACAGATAATCAGCGCATGGTATCGGCCTTTGTTGCAATGGTCTCCACAAGTTCGCTATTCGTGTAACTTTCAGTTCCAGCAGTGAACATCGCATCCATGCTGACTGGTCCCCGTGTACTGATGGTATTAGCGGGAGGGAAACAGTGCATCTGACTTGTGACACCTTATGATCCTGTATCAAATTACCATTTTGGTTTTGTTTGTACCGTTTTTCTGAGATGGAACAAAGTATTCGCCAAATAAAATTTCACCCCTTTCACACAAAGGGGGTGGGTGTAACTGGATGCTGAGTTCCTCCGCTGTAGTTAGGATACGGAAGCACACGTGCCTATAGGCCGTCCTGTTCTAACTCTGCACAGAGCTCGGAACGCTTCGGTCATGTTTACGGTGTGATTAGTGTCGACACGTTGCGATATAACGGCATATGGGATTGACTTAATTTCCCACTTCTCTACCGCGCAAGTTGATGCTCATGGAGACGCTCAGACAGACACCGATTTGTGAGTCCAACATACTCTGCTCCACGGGAGTAAGTGAAAGAAAAAACACAGAAAGAGGCAGTAGAATCGAGCGTTCTACTCTTCAACCGCAAACACACAGTGCAGAGCCAGCATCTGTTATAGATTATTTCAATTCTGCATATCTTAATTTGAAATTCACGATTGAAAATGAGGCCAACAATGAGCTAGCGCATCTAGATGTTTGACTAACTCGTCCTGATGATGGATCGATCAGACGGTCAGTCTACAGGAAGGCGATTTGGAATGGGCAGTACATTCGTTTTTGTAGCTTTGCACCACTCAGTATAAAGAAGAACCTCATTCTCTGTTCGATCAGTAAAGTGAGAGGAATCTGTACAGAGGACACCGATTGACACACTCTGGACTGTACACAATATATTCATCCAAGATGGATACCCAGAGCGCCTGGTGGAATCTGTGATGAAAAAGCAACTTATTTGTCAAATAAAATGCCTGGAAATGCAGCGCGACATGCTCAGTCTGAATCCACAGTTTTCAGTACCGTGATAATCACGTGACCGATCGATGAAAAGGAAAACAAATACACTCCAAAACTGTGTGTCAATTAGCCCGCCTGGAGGTGGAAAGTTGTTTCAGAAATTCTAGAGAAATTTAGTGAAAACTGGAAGCAATTTGATGCACTTCATCCCGTTCTTCACTGAGGTAACTCAATTAATTGATGACTGTTTAAGAGTATATGTTTGGATAAAAACCATACTATTTATGTGCAAATCAAATAAATCAATAAACTCAAGAGGGAGGTGATGCATCAGTTTACTCAGAAATCAGCCCCCTAAGGCAGTTCAATGGATTAAGTTCACTAACGGGCTAAGATACGTAACATAACGATTTGGATGTATAATACCTTTACCATAAATTGCTTCAAAGCGCCACAGATAGGCACACTTGTCCTACCAGGTAATCCAACATTGAGAAACGATTATTCTCTGTACGGTTATTTTGTTCCCCGAGTTGATAATTCAACTTCAGCGGTCACCAGTGAACCAATACCATCACACGAACTGTGCCCATGACAGACTGAAAAAAATGACTGATAAATTTGTTACAGATTGCCCTATTTGTCAAGTGAATGATGCAATTGCTTTATGTCGCTTGGATAAATCAGTAACGTCTTACAATGTGAATTTACATACTTTTCCGAAAAAAAGTCATTATGAAGCTCCTTCTAATTATTTAATAAGAGTGAATCTCAGTGCTCTCGTGAACAGCCCGAGAAGATAAAAAGTAGGAGGCTGTCACGAAGCAACAACGGAGCAACCCATGGTGTTGACGGACAGATTTTGCTCTTTAATTATGTTCCTAGTACTCCTATCACAACTTGTCTGTCCAATTCAATGGGAATAATAGAAAAACCAGGGCCAGAGTGGTGGTTGTTAGTGGCATGCTTGTTTTCATTTTGGTGCTCGCCCAGAGAATCACTTGTGTGTCTGCGTGTGTGTGTGTGTGTAATAGATAATTGACAAAGTGCAGTCTATAATTAACACGGATTTTGAACAACAAAATGAGAATAAGGCCTTTGTATAAGTGTGCAAAAAGAGGTGTGACGCTTTTTTCATGGAAGAATCTGCGAAGTGAAGTACCACGTCGTTCCCTTCGTTCTTTATCACCACCTGTGGTCAGGCTGGCCGCGTTACGCAGTTTAATATGTGATACGATTAAAATAGAATGATTAAAATTCATTGAAAACTGGGACAAATCGTGGGAATCAAAATCATTCATTCACTAGGGGCTGTACGAGTGTTTCAAATATCATATCATTGGAAATACTGAGTTGACAACTATGACTGCGACATCGAATTGGAGCATTCATTCAGCCGTCAGTGTTTTGATTTACAACTATCCAAAATAGCACAGCATGCTCAATGTTGGATTTGAGAACGTCCAAGCGCACATGGGACAGGGCGACGTATGGATGAGACAGAGGACCAATCCGAATAAGCAACTCCATACGATAATCATGGGACAGGGTGAGTCAGACCAAATCAGGAACAGGGAGAAGGGTTACGAGAAGGAGGGGGGGGAGTTCGGGTTTGGTTGTTGAGAGAACAAATGGTATAGAACAAAAAGTGCATATCTGATGATCTATAGTACTCACGGGTCAATACAATGACACTTGAAAGAGAGAGAGATTTGTGGGTGAAAATGTGTAGAGAGTAGCAAACAGATTCAACATAGATAATGAACAGTGGGGCTTACACGGGCACCCTGCCCTCTGCCCTCAATACTGAAGACTGATCGTTTACGTCACTGCAATGTCTGAGGAGAAATCGCGTATGTGTGTGTGTGTCCCTTCACTTGAATTGGCTTCACTTTAATCGACACGAATGCGATTTTGCTCCAGGTGGAACTCAATATATTAGTTAAGGCGTTTCACCATTTAGAGTTGTCCACGGGTTTTTTGCCACCGAGTGCGACTTAAGACATCAACTACGTTGGAATGAGTCTGATCATTTTTGTGGGCTTTTACGTCCATCCACACGTCACGGCAATAACTAGTTAGTTAGGACTCTGTAAGAACATGGGAATAAAGGCTGCTATGATCATCACCAAGTCCTTGGGAGGAGCAGTTTCGTGATCATATTACTTTGAGAATCCTTGTTCTCGTGAAGATCACCGTGTGAAATACGGATGTGCATAGGTTAATATTTTCAAGCAATAGGAGAATGACCGGGGAAATTGTTACATACCATTTAATCTTTCACTTTATTTCCTTATGTTCAATGCATAATGATACAACTTTCAGGAAGGGGGAACCAAGCGATCAAACGGGACTGCCGTGTAGCACACAAAATGGGGAAAGTCGGGCGATGGTGGTGGTGGGATTCGAACTCACGTTTTTCAGGGTGATAACTTCTTGACG
>UZAN01043421.1:0-14298 GCA_900618425.1 Echinostoma caproni
CGGTTCAATACCACGCCTAACCTATCGGAGCCTTATGTGGTTCGTCACTCCAAGTTCCGGGGCTTAGATTGCCAATTTCAACCACTGAACAGCAGGTCCTTGTAACTAGGGTCTACCCCGTCTGCTGTTCATCACACCTAGGTGTGTAATAAAAAAAGTAGTAGTCAGAGTGGATCAGAGTGGGGCGTGTATGCTGTTTGCCAGTTAACATGATTAAGTATACGTGCCAGAAAAGACTTTCTTCAGTGCACAAAAACAACGGAGGCCAAACCGGAGATTGACAAAATGAAATTACAATACCTGAATGGAGTCTATGAGTTATATAATATATAAATTCTAATGGTGTTTTCTACTGAGGTCTTGTTGTTGACACACAAGAAACCATCTTCGAAATCATTCGTTTTACTGACATGCGACTACCAGAAGCGGAAGCATAATTGCATATCATCACGACTAGGTTCTACTTGATGTGGAACAATATCATTTTCAATCCGAATAAATCAGGTTCAAAGGATTGGGGTGAAAAAATTAATGAATGTCAGGCTGTTACATGGAATTTGATCAATGACTTTATACATATATATGTAAAATTCCCATATCGGCATGGAGAAAAGAAACGCGATGGTTTTAGCGAACAAGCTCATTTTCGACAACTTCTTCTTCGGGCTAATACAGTTATATAGTCAAATGAAAATGAAAAATGTTCATCAATGGCTGAGTGATTCGTGGTTTTTGATTGTTTTTGGTGTGTGGTTGGGATGGGAGGATGTGATCGTAACAAGGTTGGGAAAACAAGTAGGATGTGGACGTGTCATCACGCGTTAGGGTCGCGGGGTCATGGGCAAGGTCAAGTCTATCTCGACGGTATGTGTCACGTTGTGGCCAAGGCGGTCTGAGTGATTGTACGAATGTTTTTTTGAGAACAAAGCGATGGGTTTATTATTCGAATGGCCACGGATTAAGCGGTTGCGAAATGACGTTGACGGACGGCTTTCGAGGGGTTTGGTGGCATCTTGTAGATGAATCGAAATGCGTCATCGTCAACCTGATACCCGGTATCGGCAAGATGCGCTACGATTGCACTAGAAATTGTTTTTTCTCGTGCCTGAACGCAATCAGACCGGTTTGTGTTCCTTGATTCTTTGGAACAATTGCGTGGTCGTTCTGTCTGCATATCTTGCCGAACATGAGCAAAGAAAAGAATAGGTGATCATAGATGGGGCATGGACAGGCAATTTATCTTTAAGGTTCACGGACAACACCGGTCGGCTCATGAAAAGGGTGCGTAGTGTGGCGGCGGGAAAAATTCGGGAGATTGCTCTTTCTAACCACCGTGTAACTGGTTCACTATTATAATCTCCCTTGAATGGAAGTCTTATATATAGTTCTTTTCTTCCTACCGTCATTATTTGCTCTCTTCGAGGTTTCTCCAATAAGTTCTTGTAGATGAAACGTTCTGGATAGCCATTACTCAGTAAGATTTTCNGATTTTCTGGAGATTTTGTAATTCTTGGTCAATACTGTCGTGCGAGCAAATTCTTCTTGCGCGTTCTGCGAGACACTGAACTAAGTTTTGTTTACGCTTAATTGGCACGAAACTTGAAAAGTTAATATACTAACCGGTCCATGTTGATTTTCGAAAAATCGAACGCCTCAAAATGCCGTCGAGAAGTCTTGTTAAGTTTACATCGAGGAAATGAAATGCACCTTCCGTTTCTAGTTCTGACGTAAAATTGATAGCATTGTGAGTTTTGTGGAAAATTTCTCGTGGCCTTTCCAGTGAGATTTTGTTATTCATGAGGACAAAAATGTCGTCTACATATCGGCAGTACAGTGGTAGGAAGGCAATCGTATCACGGAGCTCCTGATTTTCCAGTTTTGCGACGAAAACATCTGCCAACAAGGGTCCAAGGGGAGAAACCATAGCTACTCCATCAATTTGTCTGTATAAATCTCCGTCGAATACAAATTGTACATTGAATGTGCACCTTAATAATAGCTCTTTCAGGTTGAGTACGGGGATGCCAATCATTCGTTGTCGCATAAATAGTCGATACATTCTAGTAGAGGAACATTAGTAAATAGTGACGTTACGTCTAGAGAACCCATCGTAAAATTGTTTGTGTTCTTTTCCTTTACAAGTTCCACGAATTCGAAGGTATCTTTCAGACTGTGATGAGCAATATTTCGGCGGACAGGTTCTAGTAATTCTGCTATCCATCGAGCGACGTGGTGATACGGGGACGCACTCATATCCAATATTGGTCTCAATGGGATACCCGATTTACGCACTTTGGGTAGACCGTATAGGCGAGGAATGCAGGTGCCAGTGGGTCTTAGTTTCTCGTAGGTGGACTTTGAAATTAAATTCTGCTCCCGAAGATTTTTTTCAGAGATAAGGTGATTTGTTCTTCTGTTAATTTAGTTTTGTCCTTTTCCCCGTTCGTTTTCAGGAATTTTGATTGATCTCCCAAGATGTTCTTCATTTTAATCACATAATCATATAGGTATTCTCAGGCAATGCACGATTCAAGTTGAAAAATTAATAATCCACGAAATCAAAAGAGATTGTTTGCCTAATTTCGTTCAACCTACTTTAAATTTTGTTTCATTCTTTTCGGAACGAAAGACTTCATCCATTATCCAAAACTGACCGTCAAACCGTCAAACTGACGTGGGCTGCGATAGCTGGAGAGTGCCTGCATGTTAAATTTATTTTGGTTTGTATGATCTCAAAGTTTAACGTTTTATTAAGGGCATTACTTGCAAACAGATGCACTTCTTGTCCCATAGGGTGTTTACACAAATTGGACTGTAACAATTAGGAATAAAATTTCATATTCTGTATTCGGTTGTGTTATATGTGCTGCTCTTGGATGTATAGATGTAACGTGTTTTGTTGATTCGTCAAGTTTCACCTTGAAAGAATCAACTGTCATGGCACAAACGACATGAGATGGTTAGCAATTCCAGACAGTACACATTCTGACGGTGAAGGAATGACGTCAACAGTGCAGTCGAGATTTTTGAAGTAGTAACTTGAAGGGATGTTTCCGTAGAAGAACTTTTGATGATAAAGGTAAAAGTGGGCGACAAAGGTGGTTTCGGTTGTGTGAAATTTGGCACACTAAAATCAAGTCTCCTCGAAACTGACGATACTGAGCAGAGTATGAACCCAATGACTGGAGTCTCCCCATGTATAAATCATAATAGAGTCCGGTGATCATCTTCGTGGCGAGCCTTTGTGGACGCTGCAAAATCGTTGATCACGTTGTAACCATGGATTCCAGGTTTAGATAGCATACTCAATATGCGACCGGATGTATGCTGCCAACAGACTTGGGAATAAGGATGGTTCAAAATGACAGAAAAGGTTAAGTAGACCGACATGTTTGAGTGCTGTTGATGATGCCCTAGCACACTTAATAGTACCGCTGAAGTCTTCGTGGACTATAACACCCAAGTCCTTCTCCGTTGATGCATGCCCCAGTAGTTAGTTTCCAAGGAAATAAGGAAACCGACCATGGTGGCGTAGCAAAATCACCTTGCTTTGGGAGACGTTAAATTGGATGTCGTTTTCAACAGAACATTTGTGAGCTGCATTCAGTGTTTCTTGGAGTTCCAGCGACCCCTCACTTTCTGTCACTGTCTTCCAGATTTTTGCGTCGTCTGCGAACAATAATGTTTGTGGTCCTAGGACATTATGTAAGTCGTTTATGAACAAAAGAAGGTCGAGGACCAAGCACAAAACCCTGGAGAACTCCACGGGAAACAACAATCGGAACAGATAGTGAATTAGAGACTCGGACCGACATGGTCTCTGCTACCAACACTGTAAAGTTTACGGAGCACTATTTCGTGATTTACCCGATCGAACGTTTCAGATAAATCCAGGTAAACCACATCGCCTTTGTCTACTGCCTTTGTTCATTCATCGCGGGCCAGGAGCAGGTTGGTAGTACATGATTTCTTTTGATGGAATCCATGCTCACCTGGAGAAAGTAGGTCGTATTTCTCTGTGTTTCATCAATAAATCTGTTACGATGGATTCTAGGACATTGGATCAAACGGGTAGGAATGTCACCGGGTGGTAGTTGGCAGGATCACTACGACAGCCACCTTTGTAAATTGGNTTGGAGAGGTTTTGCCTTGTTTCCACGACTAGGGCAGCACGGTTGCGTCAAACATCCCTTTGGAAAGGAAGACTAGCGACTCAGATATGATCTGCTAACGAAATAAGCGGTTTGGGATGTAGATTGTCTGCACTTGGGGCCGAATACTTACATAGACTCGGAAGCTTTGAATTCACTCTGCCGGTATCAAACGTGAAGGCAATCGGTGGTGAATTTAAAAGAAAGAGTATCCGACGAGGTCGCCGCAGTTTCACGTTGTTGAGCATGTCGAAGATTTAGGCACATTGGTTTCTCAGCATCTCAACTGCTTCGTAGGTATTACTCTGGACCTTCCCAAGGCAGCTGAGTTCGGGTACCCCACAATTTACTTTCCTCGACATATTGACATGTTTGTATAGTAGCGACGGGTTGAAAATAAACTTCCGTAAGAGCGTTTCTTGATACCTCAGCTTATTCTCTCAAGCCAACTGGGTACGATTGTTTCGTAATTGTCGATAATTATTTCAGGTGCCGTCAGTTGGAAATCGATAAGATTCTCTCCCAGATCGATTCCGTAGAGACATCCATTTCTTTGTGTGGCTGCGAATCGGCCAGTTTTTGACCCCTGATTGTCAGACAATCTTAGGAACTGAGGCGAACAGATTTGTAGTTTTTTCCCTAAATGTTTGGTGGGTGACCATTGGGTCATGTACGTCCCAGGAAAGATCCACTGAGTGCAGTGAGCCAAATTCTGATATCGAATATGGTCCGTGGTGAGAGGTGTATTGTTTTGCGGAGTTCTTTCTATCGAAGCATAGCAGACATTTGAACAGCAATGCTACATGGTCACTGTGTCCTAAGGAGGGCTAGACGTCGATCGTTTCCACCATAAGCTCTTTGTTGGTTAATTCCAGATCCAGAATTGACGTATTCTCCAATTTCCCAAACCTCGTGGGCTTCCTCATGTGGTTGTACAGCGGATGCGAGTTTAAGCTGACCTTGGAGTGCTGGGTGGGTGGTCATAGTTTCGATTAAGATGAGAGCAGTTGAAGTCACCCACTATTAGAATATGATTAAATTTAGCTGATAGGACTTGTGAAATAGCTCACGAAATCGTATTACTGGCCGACTTCGTGGATGGGGGAGAATGATAGACCATTCTAATAAGACAATCGTCGTGCTTCGACAGTTTGAGTCTACACCAAATTGTATCAGAGGCTGAAACAGGAGGATTGACAACATCCCACTGACAAATGGCAAATGTGCGTTTGACCAATTTGTCACGCTTCAGTTCGACTCCTGGAGACCACGGGTTGGACGTATGCAGATTATAGAAGTCCATAGGAATTTGTATGAGAACATTCCTCAGCGTTACCGTGATATTTGTGCAGGGTAAATATCTTGATCTGTGAGTTATTGATGTCCACTTGTTGGGGCCCCATCCCTCCCCCGGGAACTCATTCGTCATTCTGTTCACTTTGATGATGTGCTTTTCCCATTAACTGGATAGTTTGTCCTCATAACCGTTAAATTAGACAGTAGATCAAGTCCGGTGACCTAAGATGTTGTGGAAGAAGAAACTCCACAGTGTACCTATTTATGGTTCTTGCTCCAATCATGCATCTCTCAGATACCATGATGAATGAACACCGTACAACTCTAAAAATAGGCCCAAATGTACGTCACTTGTTTTGATCCTACCACCGAGAACATTGTTAATGCAAGTGTTTGTAAAAAAAACAGAAAACTGGGAAAATGCTTACGGAATGATAGTAATCGTCTCAATTCAAGGGTACTAATCGGAGTTGGAGGGCGGACGATGTGCGGATGTGTGCGTGAAGAAACTGTTTACTGTGTCAGTTGATGTGATATTTTTTCACTTGAGCCAAGGGCATATCATGTTCGGTTTTGTTTTCGTTTTTAATCCCACCCCCCGGCCAAAGCAATTGAAGCGCCTGCACCAGTCTGTTTGGAGCACGCAGGTTTGGGCAAAGTAAGCGAATGGTGATCGCCTCCTACCCAATCCATGTGGTTTTTGGATTAGCCAAAGTGATGATCACCGTGGTATTGGTTATCTAGAAATAATGTTCGGCAATTTGAACAATAATCATAATAGTAATATAGATTAATTAAATGTACAGCTGAATTAAAGCTCATTACTTGTCAACGACGTCAAAGCTCGACGAACGAATGTGCTTGTTTTGTGGATATTCAATCGTGAGCTCAACAAAACGATCAGAACTGTGTTAGATTCAGTTACTATATAGATTAGTTCTGGGTCGATTGGGGACATAAATCGATTGAAGCTGTATGATAGCAAACATAATCCATGGCTTGGAATCGTTACGTTTCATTCGTGGCAGTGTCCACTAGGTGGAGAAACATGCGCGAGATGAATCGTATTGGCAGACGTAATTTCATCCGAGCTGCTTTATGACTCTGCAAGCAGTTTAAAGACTTCGTTGGGGTGATTTCTCATCTTAACAGTAAAAACTGTAAAGGCAGAAAACAGAACAGGATGAAGAAAGACTCCCAACATGTGTGTGATATTTCTACTTAAGTCGTTGAGGTATTTAGTGTAGTGGTACTTACTGCATCACATGAGTTAACCTATTATTCTGTGGTACACTATCAAATACAATTTGGATAGCAGTTTTCATCACACTTGTTTCCATTATTCTTTGGCCGAAACCAGGAGTGGCTTGGAGTCGACCCACAATCCTGTCTGTAACCTTGACCCACAATAATTTATCTATAACCGGCAATACTTTAGCCTTGACCCGCAATCGTTTAGCCTCGATGGACAATTTGCGGTCGCAGCACTGTACGCGAGTCAGATCAGAATATACCCTAAGGTCAGCGTGTGTTAAAACATTTTATTCTCTACAACCGTTGATATTGCAAGGCTTGATGTGGCGATCGTTTTCTGCGCTCGGACTGCATGGTGGAAGAAATTCAATTTGGAGGTTGGCATGTAACTGCGCATCCAAAGCTCTCCGATGAACGGGCCCATTGTCAAATATAAAAACAACTCTAACAACCGATTACTCAGTAGGGATTATTGTGGAACAGCATGGTAAGACTCCAATGACAACAGGCCGAATAATCTTTCTGCGACATTCATATTTCAAGATACCGGCAACAGACAAACTTCCTGAGTCCGATGCTTGATGAAACGCTTCGATTGCCCAATCTAAAATACGCTACTCCTGCAAGTAAAACTCTCAATCATAACACAACCGGTACGCCGTTTTGCATCCTCAACCTCTAACGTCAATGATAACGGGATACCACAAATGTCCACCATATATTAGAAAACTACGCTCACAAGATGTGGATATGTTAAAAGCCCGAGGATAATAAACAACGTTCACCAAACATTCTTGATCATTTAGTACATCTTTTTCCATCATGCTTCAGCAAAAACCCGCAACTCTTGAACCTAGACCGTCATAATTATGTCCAATGTTGCAGCGTTGGTAAAATGATACAATCAATAGGGTTTATTTTGTGTGGGGTGTTTATTATCCCCAGCCTTTTAATTTGTTCACCTCTCATGAATGACGTTCGCTTGAACTGACACCATGGAACAGTAAGCATTTACTTTCTTGTGATATCACTTTTTGATTTATTTCAGGGCTCGTGAATGCCAAACANCTTTGGTACATTTGAGATTTTTACTCGCATGAATATCACATGTTGTATGGAAACACGCAGGCTGTACGGGATGTGTGAGATGATTTGACGACATGGGCACATCATTTAAACCTCTAATCAATTTGTGTTGCAACACGCGATCGCCACATCTCACTTCTGAAACAAGCTTTGCAACATCAACATTTACAGACCTCAGAAAATTTATATACATATATAAATATAGGTTTTCGTTCGATTCGCCTACAGCTGTATGACTAAAGTTTGTGTCGAAGCTAAAGGACTAATGGGTGAGGTTAAAGCTAGATGAAAAAAGGTGCAGTTCTATTGAAGTATAAAATAAATTTTGTGTAATTTTTCGACAGGATTTGCCATCTTTTTGTTCACAAAGAAAGGGGTGTCCACGACGGATGAATAGAGGAACAATGTCAACCATTATTTAGGAACCTAGGGGATATCCAAGTCTAATCCGGAGAAGAACTTGATATTGTGCAACTAAGGGTGAACCACTTTATTTTTTTTCAATGATACACCTGGAGTGCATGGATCCGAAGTGCTTTATTTCTGTGAGCAAATGTTTAAATTAATTTTGCGGAAACATATATCAATGGTTTCGTAGCAGCAAAGTGGAATTTTTTTATTACACACTTAAGTGTGATGAACAGCAGATGGAATGATCCCCATAGTCAGGAGGACGTGCTATTCGATGGTGGAAACCCGGGACTTGGAGTGGTGAACCATATAAGGCCCTGATAGTTTGGGCGTGGTATTGAATCGGACGACAGCATAGCTGTCTACCACCAAAGTCGGTTGGCGGTGACGGGGTTCTAACCTCGGACCATAGGGTTCAAGGCAAGCCAGTGACAGCGACTAAACCACTGCGCCACCACCACCCTGCATGAAGTGATCGAAAGCTGAAGGATCAAATGCAGTTATGACTAACTTGTCATGAATATGTAGTACAGTTTGGTAGATTGATTATTCTAGTCAACTGGCTGAAAATGAGCTAATCAGTAGCCAGTCGAATTCGAAGCGCATTTTTTTGTAGGCTCGACATATCTTATTTGCAGACATCACTCTACCCATCCCCCACCCGTTCATATAAGCAATGAAGACAAAAAAAGTCTTACCAACTGAAATGAATGAATCAATACCGTGGTTCATTCAACTTTATCTAACCATGCCTACCATAGAGAATTATATGAATAGAAAGCGTGCTCTGTGCAAACGCGCAGGCGGCGTCCATGCGTGGTTTCGAATCCCACCGAGGCTAATGAACTTATCACAATCTCAACATAAAACTGCAATCTGCCAAGCAGCAATGCAAACATATATGTCTATATCTGTTTGTCCCAGTAATCTCACTTGCGAAGGACTGGTCCTGAAGGAGCTATTCAAACTAATTTATCCAGTATTGCAAATGTGGTTATTGTGATAAAAACACACTTCCCGGGTGTAAATATGTGAATGATATAATAAAAGATAACCGGATATGCATGACTCACTACTGGAAGAAACCGTGAAACCGGTAGTGTGCTCCTGGGGTAATTTTGTCTAGTCATTCATATATCACTCATATATATGTATATATATAATGTATATATATATGTACAATGTACATGCGCCCTAATATAACTGATAGTCAGAAAACAGCAAAACCCAAAAATTTCATCTAAATTGTCTATCATTTGTCAACCAAGAATTCGGTTGAACTTGAAAGCACATTTAGTTCTAGGTCAGAAACAAAACGGCATGGGAAATATTCGCAGCTAACAGAACGTCGCGGAATTCGATTAGGGAAAATATGAATACATTCTATCAGTCTGGCTCACCACTTTCTGACATCAAACAACTGATGTTTTCAACCCCTTTTCACCTTCGTTACCAAAATGGGATCCACGGCACCAGATCCTGTTTGATTGTTTTTGACTTTATCCTTTAAATAAACTCTGTCTGGAGTTTTCAGTTTTTAATTACGGTTTAATTACGTGAGTCGGGATCACGAATGTCGGCTATGCAGACTCAGTAGTGATTACCAGTATATATTACCTCAAAAAGCGTGATCTACTGTTTACAGATATTTCACGTTCCTCTTGACTTCAAAGCATCTCAAAGGATCTTGAGATGGAAGTATTTGTCATAACCCTACAAAGAGCTTTGGACAGCTGTTTCCTCAGCATTGCGTAATTTTTGGGTTCCTGTCAGGAACGGAATCGCGAACTTTCTGACCATGACCACGACCATCAAGACCATCAATAGTGCCTGGTGCCTTTTAACAATCGAATGGGCTAATCCAAGCGCACTGCACTTAGGATCTTCTTTGGTTCTCGGAGGAGAAGTGTGTTTTCATCCGGTCTGCAAACCAATATTGATTTCTTCAAACAGTGGAACATTTTGTTTTTTAGACAGTGTAAAATTTAAAAAAAGAACGTTTCGCTCTGACGATATTCTCGTTACAATGTAACTTCAGTTTGATACTTGTTCACCTTTGTACGCCCCGGACACGCAAGTGATACTGATCAAGCGCATAATGATCAAGTGATCAAAAGTGCCAGCCTTTCTCCCATATCAGTTTTACGCTTTCAAATATTTTCGCATTTTGTACTACTGTGGGATAGAATAACCTGTGATAATGCCCGTCAAGTTTCACTGCAATAGACTGGTACAACACCAAGTTGTGTTTGATTGTAGATGAATTTGTTCTCAAGAAACGATTGCATTTAAAATGTACTTTTCAACGTTTCTTGTAGAAACAAACCCTTTGAATTTCAAGCAATTATATCCAAATTAGAATAGATAACTTTGAAAATGATGTGGAATGATTGTAATCCGAGATGCAGATTTTAGTGTCGGTTTATTCTCCCAGCCAAGCCACGCAATTAGATCAGCGAGACTTCGGGGAAGCGCCGGTCCTCAATGTGGTCGGGCTTATATAATTCTGTTCGAGGGTTTCCATTGGATTTTTGCATCCCCTCAATCCTATGTGTCAATTATCAAGAATTCCTCTTACTTGATAGACTGGTGACCCCCGTTTTCATGAGTTGATTGGCTTTCTTGGACCAACCTTAACATGGTTTGAATCAGTTTCGAACTGGTTAGAACAGGTGACATTTCGCAGTTTCCCCGAAGTCGCACTGATGATGTTGCCTAGCCTGGCTACGGAACGTCTGTGAACAACATTTGCAGGTCGGAGAACAGGACACCAACAGAATCAATAACGTTTGCGTAACGTTTTCATTTTTTGGATGCTCTATCTCCAACTTTTATTTCCGACTGATGATAATCACTAGCAATATCTGGAAGCTCTAACAGTATCCTTTACTAGGAACCGTTTACCCAGTTCTAAATAGTTCATTACCAAAGTACGGCTGTAAAAACAGTATTTATGAGAATGAGGAATAAAAAATACAATAAATATTGAACATAATTTCAGTAACTGTAAATCAATTAGTGATTCCGATCAGTGAGTGCCTGTTAATGGTCCCGGGTAGGCAATCACTTGGGTACCCTCGAATCGGTCGCTTATTTTGACAATTTTTGGAACTCTCATTTTTCAGCCTCCACTAGCGGAACCATGCACGAACTCAACTAAACTTGAAAGGTTAAATGAAAAATATTATGCAAACAGCCGCCTCTGCATCTATTGCAGTGGCATACTTGTTTCTGTACATTTGCAGACCTTTCATTCAGAACCGGTTGATTTCGGATTATCGGTTAGATTACAGTTAGATTGCTGATCAGGTTGTTCTCAGTGACAGTCGAAGACACATCTGGTGTCCGTGAGACGTCTGAAACAGATAACTGTTTATTACCAAACGTTCTCTGGTTGGACAGGCAATATTGTTTAACTAGCATCATTCATTTGACTGACCAAATCGAAGTTATTCCTGATTTTGGTGTATTGTTTTGAGTTCGTTCTTGGTTTTCATTTTGAGTATACATCATTTGTTTCAGATCACGTCCGCCGATCTCTAAGGTTTACCATCACCATGTGATATGTTATGCACGTGGACTCCAGGTGCGTGATAATCCATGATCATTTGCAACATTTTCATTTCTACCTCCCATTTGGATCCGAAAGTTAATTATTATTCTTAATTAAAATTTTCTTCCACTATTTCCATTAGACTACTAATAAGTGGCATTCAGCGTTTATTTTCTTATCAGGTAGACTTTCGTTTTTTGTGCATCCCATGACATCCATAGTTATGAAATTTATATATTCTGATAATATATCTACCAAAATTTTAATACTATGATTGCGGTATGTTTATTAATAAGGTAGCATTTACCCATTGGCATAACACTCTCTGAACATTTGTTATATGAGTAAAAACCAGCCGCCACCATGGCTGGAACCGCCTAGTTGACACTCATTACTCCTGCGTCACACTCGCGATGCGGACTTGTTTATTTCCATATCACTGCTGCCCTATGATATGCATATCTTTGATTAATACCACCTCCTAGTATCACATTCCGATTTTTTAACATTTACTACACTTCATCCCAATACACTGTAATTTCCTTCTCTATTATTTTATCCCGGAACTGAAGTGTATTGTGAACCTTTTCTAAACCGTACCGCAACCTCTCCCTATTTGGATTTCACCGCTGCGCCATTGTTACGCACAACTCTCTGCCGGGTAGAACTTGATGCTAACACTGCTGTCACGGACTGTTACTGCTGCCCTGTAATTTGGTTGCTTACCTGGCTGTCAGTCACCATTTATGCTTCATTATTATTGTATGATTTAAGAACCACGATTATTACCACTGTCGATAAACATTGCTACCATATTGATTTTCGTTCTGCTGCGCGTAGCCATGCTCTGTTCATATCGTGCGTATAGCTGACGAAACTAAGGTACCGACAAATACCAGTCTGCTAAGGCGTAACAGCACAGTCACTGTAGTTAGTTAACGCAAGTGCACATGATAGAGGTGTAGCGGTATTTCCGGACAAAGGCACAGTTTCATTCTTGTGTACCGCTTAGCCCGCAAAATTCCGGTTTAAATAGCCAATTTAAGGAACTTAGTCCGTGAAAGAAAATGAGCATTTATTTGCGTTATATGGGAAACTTTGTCCAAGCCGAATTCATTCAGGATTTGGTTTAGAATGAACATTGATTGTTCACACTCAAATACCTGGCTTGTTTGGTTCTGTCAGAATAATTAATATAGATTGTTTTTGGCGTTAATCTACCGTACGCTTGCGGTGTGATCGATCATTCACGTGATCTGCTTGCTAGGTGTGATATTCCCGAGAGGCTGAACTCCAAAACAGACTCCAATGAACGAATATAAAATTAAATGTTATTTGTGGAAGGGGTAACCTATATTTATTTTCTATTCTATACTATATAAATATCCGAGTATCTTAAAATTTGTCATTCCCGTTCGAGTGTCACATGAAAAGAAACTCTGACGATAGAAAGTGAAATTATAACGAAGCAGTTGGAAGAAAGAGAACAATTTCAAGTCAGGGAGTCCTATACAGTACGGAATGTGATGGAATTCACACAATGCCTAAAAGATCATTTGCGTTCACGACGATAAGATGTGACGTAAATTCTATCAGAGACGTGTTGCTATTGATGGACCATTCCATCGTTACGGAATCGTTACCATACCGATCGCTGTCCGAGCACCCAGTAATGAAAATTTCGTTTATTTCCCAATGTTGCAAATGCATCTAGACAGTGGGTTTTGAATCAACCATCCTCCTCAATAGGTGAACTATGCTTTCTATCCCCAAAAGCAATGTTAAACAAGAGGAACAGTGGTATTTTTCATTGTTTGAAAAGCAAAATAAAATTTGAATGAATCGCTTACTCTGTTTCATCATACTTTTATTAGTGCACACATTTCCTGTGATCATTTGGGGACATGGTGAAACACATGGTCATGTGGCCCCGTGTTCAATCATGGAATTGGAAACCTTAGCCCCAGAACTTGGAGTGGGAAGGCATATAAGCCTTTCTATAGTTCGGGTTTCTGGTTGAGATCTGAAACTATTCACGTTTGTATAATCATAAGAACTGGAAGCAATGTTTTCCCGTCACAAATTTGAATAGAGAAGTCAGAAACATGGGTTTGCACAATGTATCCATGGTCATTTCGCTGCATCTGTACACGTGCATACTGCAGTCAAATTTAAAACTGTTACGTCATCGAATGAGCAGAAAAGACTAAGATCTTCGATAACACAGCATTTGTTCGAACAAAAACATTGTGTCATCCCACCCCACGCATTTCAGGTCATCTACAACACAACAAACACAAAGTTACTGAAATTTGCCGAGGCTCTAGCCATTCGTATCCTCAAACCCGATCTATGCAAACAACGTGAATGGTTAGTCACTTTAGCTTTGCCTTGGTGATTACCCCCACCCTCTCCCGTTTTTTGTGTTACTCTGTCGTTTTGTGCGTTGTAATTAGCAATCATGTCTTCATTTCACGGTAGTTATCTCACTGACTATATAAAATGACTTTGACTGCAGTATGCACGTGTACAGATGCAGCGAAATGA